>JAJHSJ010000003.1:19560898-19609952 GCA_021015155.1 Magnolia officinalis
TCTTCTCCTTTTATGGAAACTTCCTACCACTTCTTCTTCTCTGCTGAATTTTAGGTGAACAGACTAGATTAGGTACCACTTTGCAGTAGAAACAGATGTAGAAAATGAAGAAAACTGGAAGTTGGGTATATGCTACCAGTTTTATAGCATAAGCCCAATTGTGCTAACTGTTACTGTCGCATAACCAGAACGAGACAGATGTTTGATGTCAGAACAGATTAGAAGCAGAGAACTGACTTTGGATCAACAGGTTGATTTCTATGCTGAAAAACAAGATTCATAGATGATTCTTTTAATAGCAGAAACAAATAATCAGGCCACCCGATCGAACTTTAATTGAAAAATGTAGCAGAAACAATTTCAAACTAGATAAAGCAAAATTTTTATTATTCTAGTAGGAACAAGTTCCTTTGAGAACAAAACTTGCTTTGGTACCAAAATGGATGCTGTAGGGGACGGATCTTGAATCCAAAATAATGGGAGAACGTGTGGGAGTTGATATACAAGAAAACTGAACTAATCGTTTTAAAAATTCTTCCCAAAGACAATAATACACAAAATAGTTGAAATTAATAAATAATTAAATAATTGAAAAAAAAATTGTTGAACAAACTTGAAACAATCTTGTAGGACAACATAACTAGAATGCATGGAATTAGGGCATCCCCCACTAGTTTTGGAAACATCAGACCCCACAATCCTTACCCATTACATGTTAAAAGAAAACAAGGCTTTAATCATAGAAAGTAAACATGTCCAGTTCCATGTGGCTTTGTTTTGATAGCTCTTTCTTCATAACTTCACTGATCCAACTGGAAACCGAAAAGAAATTAAATTGCAAATTGTACTAGTCCAGACATGTCTATGGACAAACAATGCACATATATGAACAATGCTTACATGTGGAGTCACAATCTTAAGGGAACACCTGTGGGGCCCACCATCTGTTCTGAGCAGCTTGGGTTAACCAGTCTGATCGTAGTGGGCAGATTGTTGCGATCGGCGGCCTAAATGCATATGGGCTCATGATTTAGTAATCCAAACTGCTGATATGATGGGCCTAACTATTGATGACCAACAGAAAAAAATCCTGAGATCCGAAGATCCCTGCTATATATTATTTGGCTTCCCTTTTGGTTTAATGTGAACTGTTGTTGTGCTTTCTTTCTTAACAGTTTTATTTGACGGCCTCCTATTGAAGGAATGGCATTTTTCCATGTGGGGGGTTTTTAATCAGTTGGCCATGTGTTGTGGGGCCCCTAAAATTGATGATTTGGATATTTGAACCATGAGACTCAATCGTACAGACTGAAAACACAAATGGTATTGTAAAAACTTATCGTTACACCTGAACAGTGTAAAGTTCCTCATTTAAATCAGAGATTCAAGTGGTGAGACTTGCAAGACTCACGTGCACCCATCTCCACTTGCACTTTACATGCAGCACACCTGCCAACTAGGAAAGTGCATGGAACATCTGAGTGATGCATAAGGTGAGCCCCAACATAAGATGAACATAATAAAAACTCAGGAATCAGGATACTCTGCTAATCAGGAGTGCACATTTACATGTCAAATGTAGATTTCTGGCATGTTCTTTAAATGTACTTTCTTTTTGTACAGGGGTGGCCCACCTTATGAGTGGAGCAGGTGGGACATTGTACATGCTCATCTTTGATGTACCACCTCAAATGTTCCATACACTTGCTTGGTTGGCATATGTGATGAATCTGGACCAGCAGATCTGGAGTTATAAAGAATTAGAGTATCAACACCCACCAGTAGAAGGCCAATGACATTTTTTAGATTTCCAGAATAGATGGGGATCCTGCTGTGGACCCGAGAAAGAATCTTACCTCTTTAAACAAATCAAGTACACTTACCTTTTCAAAAGGGTGCCATCTAACAAAGGAGGATCACTAACCACAGAACCTCAACGATAGGCATGGAATTGTCTCTGGTAAATCGGGAACTTTGTAGTATGAATTGCAGAAAGCATTTTGCTTAAATATTGCTTCTCTAAGCTCTAACTTGGGAGTGTCCTTTAATTTTCTCTATATATTTTTTCACTTCCTTGTAGCAAAACCTGTACCCGTCATACATGAAAGCAATGCAGCTATAGTATAGATGCATTGCCCTTTAGAACAAAATATGCACTGCACTTTAAGACATGGCCAGCAACCAGAAGAGTTTCATTAATGAGATGATCTTTAAAAAAAAAAAAAAAAAAAAAAGAAAGAAAGAAAGCAACCATGAATGAGATGATCTTGTAAAGAACATTGAACAAGAAAACAACACAACATCAAAACATCAAAACGAGAAAGTAGTCCTCAAATTGCAATTGCATTCCCTCAATTCCAGCTTGAAATCAGCAAAAACTGCAATGTGGATCTCAGGCCTTGAATATGAATGTGAAAGAACAAAACTGCAATCTTGGCCTTTTTGTCCCTTGCCCTGCCAAAATGCATTGTTATTAACAAATAGATGAAGGATCAAACAGGATACATGATGAAAGAGAATACCTTTAACCTGTGTTTGGTTGCACTATCGTAGCGAATTGCAATTTGATGTAGAGCGGGTCACGGACAGTTCAAACAATCTGATTTTATATTGCAACTTAACGACAGTGCTCCCAAATTTCACATATTTAATTTGATTTTAATATATTCCGCATGTACCATGCTATACCAGGAGAAGGAATATCACCCGCATCATACACTTGCTCTACCAATGGTATGCATTTGCCCCACTTCAACCACTCCAAATCATTGGATGAGTGAGATATAACCCAAAACTAACACCGATCATACAATCCTCACCAAAACTGGATTCAATCACGAAAAAGGAGAGGAGACTGGCGTCGGGCGTCGGGCGACGGGCAGGCTGCAGGCAGCAGAACGGCCGAACGGGTTGAAGAAGTAGAGGAGACTGGAGAGGAAGAAGATCGTCCGTCGCCATCCGGCAGGCAGTAGAACGTCGGGCAGCGCTCGTCCGTCGACCGTCGTTCAGGTAGGGTTAGGGTAAGAAAAGAGGGAAAGGGAGAGTCGGGTAAAAAACAAAGAGGGTAAGAATGCTAGGGTAAAAGTAAAAAATATATTTTATAGTACCCGCCTGTCATTCGGTCGAGTCTGTTCGGGTCGGGTCGGGTTCATTCGGGTCGGGTATCCGGGTCGGATCGGTTCGGATATAAGTCTATCCGTACCCGATTCGAAAAGAATCGGATCTGGAAAATTTGACCCGATCAGGCCTGATTTTAGCCGTCGGATCTGTTCGGAACGGGGCGGATTGGGGCGAATCGGGTCCATTTTGCCCAGCTCTAGCAGTAAGGAGACAATTCCTACTCACCCTCCGCCAGCTACTACCCCTCACCTGGCATTATCCAGATACTCTAAACAAACAAACAAAAAACCTGCAGCCTAAGTCTCTGCAACAGATAGACCAGATCTGCCCCGCCCTCCCATACAAGTCTTTGAACGTAGCCCAATCTGCTACTGATAAAATCATTTCCTTTGGCGATTGCATCTAATGACTTAGCAATAATGCAAACAACTAGCAAAATTTGGAGTATTTTACAATAACTCGCAAAAACATATCATGGTAAATATTATGCAGACAACTAATATAGCTGAAAGACATTGAAAATGCTTCAGATTTAAAGAAACGATTTCCTCACATTTGAAGCACTTGAAGCGAGAAAAAAAAACATTAAATTAACAACTTGCTTGGGAGCAGGAAATAGCAATACCTGTAATATTACAATGATGACTTCCCAAAGTTTTAGTTATCGTCTATAAGCCTTGTAGTCACATGAGAACCAGTTTGACAAAACATAAGATAAACTTAGTTTGAGCTCTTTTTGGAATTGATGTAACTGTGGATACCATCAAACATTATTCATACTACTGACCTCTACCCTGAATGAAACAAGTCTAATGAAAGATGGATTCTTCATCATCATCTACATGGGCAGGGGATACAGAGTTGTTGAACCTGAACAGAACATAATAAAGTATAAATGAAACTCAATAAAGAACAGACGTATGCAATGCCAAGCATCTACACTGTAAGCAACTATGGCACTCCTTATCCAGTTAATAAAATAACAACATGAAACATTCCTTGTTGAGCCATTTCATCAAACAGTTAGCATGCATGAAATATAGGAGGATTTTTTTTTTCCTTAAAAGAAGAAAAAGAAAAGAAAAGAGGAACAATCCACCACAACCCAATCTACCCATACCCTACTCATCTTCGAGCCTGCTGAGATTCAACAGCAAATCACCATCACCACATCTTCAACCAGCTGCCATAACTCTATGGCACACAATTGCCGACCCCATCAAAACCTCTGCTTCCACCCTCTCCATTTGGCATCACCATAACCACAACTCCACCTGCTGCTATTACAAATCCATAAAAAATACATCAAATCCTAGAAAACAAAAAAGGAGAAGAACAACAAGCATACTGTTTACGCAGGATTAGGGCATCGAAGTGGGTGCTCACTTGGCAACCATCCTCGTTGAAATCCTCGTATCTGATCCAGTCGTTGAACTCAGAGGGTTCGAGCTACTAGCTGATGCTGTTTAGGACATGGCAGAAAGAGAGAGAGAGAGAGAAAGAGAGAGAGAGAGAGAGAGAGAGAGAGAGAGAGAGGGGGGTTGGGAAACAAAGAGGAGAATGGGGCCAAGAGACAGAGAGATCGAGAGAGGGCGAGGGAACGGGAGAGGCTGAGTGCGAGAGAGAGAGGATGAGGGAGCGTGGGAGATGGAGAGAGGGCGGGGGAGAGAGAGAGAGAGAGAGAGAGAGAGAGAGAGAGAGAGAGAGAGAGAGAGAGAGAGAGGGTTTTGGTTTTGGAAGATGGGCGCGTGGGATTTGTTTTGGAGAAGGGCGTGCGCGGGAGGATTAGCGCGGACGGTTTGGGTTTTTGGGGGTGACGGACGGCACCTTCAGTGCTTACTTTTAGTACTCGTGGGGCCCACCGTGATGTATGTTAGTTATCCACTCCGTCCATTCATTTTAAAAGATCATTTTAACCGTTGATTCAAAACAGGATTCATATTGAAGCTGTAAGTAGACCACATAACATATTAACGATAGAAATTTATTTTTAATTATTTCTTATGGTGTGGTCCACTTAGACCTTCAATCTACTTAATTTTTAGGCTCGTCCATGGAAATTATATATCAAAATTGATGGATGGCTTAGATAAACATATACATTCCAACGGGCCTCATGAAGCCCCTTAAGCACCATCTATCTTTAATAAGATCCTGGTTGGGATGTGGGCTTTAGCTACAGATTAAGTAGGTTTTAGCTACGGATTAAATCCGTAGCATTATAGCTACGGTTTATATCCGTAGCTAAAAGCTTGCATAGTCTGTAGCCTTTGTTCGATTTTTTGGTAGTGCTTCCAAATGAAAATTTTCAAAAACTAGGATATGAACTCTCCTAAAAATTTCATGGTCAGGAGTAACACTGTCGAAATAACTAGCAAATGAACGAACTTAGGTATTATGGGGAATTCTTTACTCCCCATCTTGTATATTAAATAAACTTAAGTATTCACTTAGACTTAGGAAAAGTTATTAAGAGTATGACCTGAATTCCCCAACACATTTCGTTAATTAGGGACAATAATTCTCATTATTTCATTTTTCCATTCTCAAATTCCAGTGTTTAGAATTAACTAGAGGTAAAGTTGATACAAATTTTAGGTTGGTCATTCGAAACTTAGAGATTAAAAAAAAAAAAAAAAAAAAAAAAAAAAAAAACGTAGTTCTCCATTGTAGGATATCAGGGTAGCTGCTTAAACTTAGAAGCTAAGCCTAAAAGTTGCGGGTGGACAAACACCATTGCAATATACATAAGACCAAGTGAAATCATCCCCTAAACTTAACTCCCAAAATACAATTCTTAAAGACCTAGATTTTGACCTCTTGTAAAAATTTCCTTAGTTAGAAATAATGTCGTCACAACAATCAGCATATGAAGCGAGCTTAGGATTCATAAGAAATTTCCTACCCACCACATTGAACATAAGCACTTCCTAAATCTACGGATTCATAGTAGGAGTTGTTACTTAGATTACTTAGGAATGATAATTCTCACAAGTTTCAGTATGTAGAATTGGTAAGAGGAGGTTATAGATTTTTTTTTTTTTGGTAAGTTTTCAACCCTAGGCTGCGCATATTAGAATTAGAGTTGAAATCTTAAATGAGCTTAGAAATTTCAAACTTAGACTCCATGTAGAAATCTTGATCCTAAAATTTTCGGTTAGTACTTAGGTAATCAGAGTGCGCGCTGGAAGCGTGATAGTCACTCACTTCTATTCACGTAAATTTCACGCGCTCTCATTAAATGATTACGGGATCTCCCCATAAGTCTAGAATAATTGGGATCACGGATTGATGAAACCATGTTTACGCGATGTGTACGCGGTTTGACTCAAGTTCTAAGTCCTAGCAAATCTCAATGATTCCAATGCTCTGATCAAGCAAAGGATCGAGATTTAACAGGATTGTGAATTGATACCAAAATCCTCTGTCCTGCAGGCAGACGACTAATGTTTCGGGCTCAAACCTACTACAACCATCTATTCGTATTTGCTCGAGCATTGAAAGTAGAAAACTGTGATGTACTTTAGTCAGCAGTGGAACCATCATTAAAGGAAAGAGAAAATAAAGAGGAAGATGTAGAATATTATTAGTGGCCAACTAAATGAACTTATAATCTTAGTAGATACTATAAGAAATTTTAATGTTGACAAGCGATAGGATAATCCCCTAATTCTCAAATAATTTATAACCAATGGTAAAACTTGTGCACACCAATTGATCTATTAGACTAAAGACTCGAGGATCATAGCAAGTCTGTACATAACTTGTTGGGATTGCGCACCTAGGCATTTACGAAATGGGGTACACTGTTAGGATAATCCTGCTGCTTGTACCATTAATAATAGGACCGAGCATCATCAAATCTCGAGGACGAGATTCTTCTTTAAGGGGGGTAGATTGTAACGACCTCAGTTTTGGGCACCTAGTGGCATATGATTGTACATATAGGAAAATAATGAATGTTATCATCGTCCCTAATCATACGAGAAGCACTGAATTTCAGGGGCGAAATTCTCTTTAAGGGGGGTAGATTGTAACACCCCGTACTTTCCAGTACTCGGGTGTTACCATATAACCAAGATTTAGGATAAATACAAACCTAGCTTAGTGAACATTCACGAGCATCCTAGTTTAAATCTGACCGTCGAAGGTGATCCCCCTCTACATATCAAACCACCTGATATTCAAATGAAACATACTAACTACATTATCTTATCTATTTATTATATTATAAATTTTACACAAACGTGGATCAAAAGAATTATGGACATATTTGGTAATTTATTCATCATGTAAATAATATATGAAAATGTGTTGTACATAACTAATGTATATGAAATACTATGAAAATAATGCCATGTTAAATAAACATAATGAATAATGGTTTTACAATATATAGTTGAATTATAAGTATTAAAAGTATGTATACAAAAGTCATTAGATACTTTAATGAAATTTTATATGTAACAATATTATTAAATACAAATATAATTTTAATTATTTTTGATATTGTGTATTATGAATTATAATGAATGTGTGAACAGAAGCATGTAATTATTGGTATCTTAATATTAAAATTTTGTTTATATATATGTGTAAGATTTTAAATATTATAATTATAAGTAATATACAAAAGTGATAAAAAATTATATTAATATTAGTATCGATTGGTAATGCATAGAAAAAGCCTTAAGTAGACCTCTAAACCCTTTTGACTGCTTATATTCGAACTCGGTCTGATCCGACCATCAGATCAGCGAGAAATCCGTAATCGGGCCCAAATCAAGTGGTGGGCCCCACCTAAGCCTTGGATCCACCCGACCTTTGACCAAAGTCCCTTGTAGGGCATTCCTAGAGGTATGGATGGTGTGGATTTATCACAATCATCATGGTGGACCCCACCTCAGAGCGCGAGTGCATGGCAAGGATGTGCACTCACGTTGCACAGTTCCAAGAAGATTGGTCAGAGCACGCTGACCCGAAATTTCCGAAAACGGGTGGGTTTCCCGCCAGCTGCACGTTTGAAAATAAATAAATAAATAAATAAAAAGACGTTGTCCGTGACTTTTGATCCGTGGGCCACCCTGATCACCTCCATGTCTGATCCAGACCGTCCATCGTGTCGGAAGCTCCGTCTGACCAAACCTTACTCATTTTTGCTCACTGGAACGCGAGTGCATGGTCACAAACTCCGGCCGAGACAGCGTGCGTGCGGCTGTTCTCTTTCCAAAAATGGAAACTGTCAGCGTAGAGCTGGTAGCTCGCGTGAGATAGCTCTGGATGCATCGTAGCCCTCCACGTAGGGCCATTGTAGCCGTCCATTTGGAGCAGATGGTTTAGGGCTTTCAAAACCGCAACCGGTGTCCTTTTTACCCACCGTTTTGAATGGCGGTTTAACTAGACCAGATCCAGGCCCTCAAATCTCCATCCGACGGCTCTAAGGAGAGCTAGAGTTTGTATAAGGACGGGAGGATTGAACTGCGACAGACCTTCTCCCTGTTTCTGCGGCTGCACTCAAAAAATGGCCATTTCCTTCCCGAGCTCGAACCCACCAGGAGAACAGCGTCGGAGCTCCATTCCAGCTATCCTCCAAGCTCCATGTGGTCCATTCGGACCTTCTACAAGTGGCAGATTGAAGGGAGAATCACTGTTTTCAGATACGCCATTACTGGCATCTCATCTTCTCCACCGCTCAAAAACCGGGTCAGCTCAGTGCTATGCCATTTTTCGGGCTCTCACCATCTGGTGATGGTGCTGGGAGAGAAGAGTGGAAAAAAAGAAAGAAAGAAAGAAATAGAGAGAGAATGAGTGTGCGTGGGTGCAACTGTTGCACCGCACCACCGAGCCGCACTTCCGAACCGAGCCACGACCGAGCTGAACCTGTTCCAAACAGGCTGAGCCTAGTTCGGTCCTGATTCATCCAGACCCGCAGCTGGGTGTTGCAGTAGGAAGATGAAGAAATAGAGAGAGAGAGAGAGAGAGAGAGAGAGAGGAGTGAATCAGTCGGGGATGGCACCCTCCGGGTTGACCCGACTCGCTGCTGACTCGAACCGAGTCGAGCTGCATTGGGTAAGGCCGGGCCTGGCTTGGTCCAGTAAACCTACTGGTGTAGGTTCGAGTGGGGAAGAAGAGAAAGAAAATAAGAAGGGAGAGAAAAGGGGAAAGAGAGAGTAGAGGAGAAAAGGGAGAGTTGGGGACGAGTTATGGCTGACTCGCTGAGTCAGCTGGGACGAGTTGACCTTGGAACTGGCCTGAGTCTAGCTGGTGCTAGTAGGGAGAGAGAAGAAGAAAGTAAAGGAGGGAATGAGGAGGAAAGAAGAAGAAAAGAGAAAAGAAAGAAGGTGGTGGTGTGTGAGCCGAGTCAACCCGACTCGAACTGAGTCGACTGGGTGAGCCCATATTTTCTATCCTGATTTCACTAATTTCAACCATCATTTCCATTATTATTGTCATTTTTAGGATTATTAAATATAGATATGATTAACGATTAGTAAATTATCCATACAAAAACTAGTTAACACATATAAAAATTATTACTAATAAAGTATTAGTAATCTATCTTGTCTTTCCTAATATGTTGTCATTTTCATCAAAATAATTATTAGTGTCATGGATATTATTATCATCAATCATAATTCTATTATTAAATTCTGTCATAATGATTTTTATACCATGTTAGTTAATGTAAATCATAACACTAATGCTAATAATTATTTTGTAATTATTAAGTTTACATTGAAATTAATGGTACACTAAACTAGAGGGATCTCGATTTATAATTTCCACCCTTGTTACTATTATCATGGAAATTTTTATTATGGACATGATTAGCCACTAATAGATTACTCATACTAGTATTAGTTGTATCATTAACGTTAAACCGCATGCAAGTAACCATATTATTACATCAAGTAAGCTACACATGTATTACAGTTTAACTCCTAGAACTAAACCTAGGATGAAAACCCTAAATTCTACATTAAAACCCTAAGATAAATAATTCAAACGATAGGCGATGATCTTGAACCCTAGGTAGTTTGTAGAACTTGAATTTAATTGTATAAGATTCATGATTTGTGGTAGGGTTCGACCCTAAGGGCGCATGTACCTCCTAGAGATGGTGAAGGCGGTTCATGGCATAAGGTGATGATTCTTCCCCTTGAGCTTTCCATCTTCTCATTAGCTTAAGTTATAGTTTTTGTTTAAATTCATGATTGATATCTCTCTTTATAATCACATGTGTTAGCTAGTGAAAATTGAATTACTTTATTACATGCTTTACGATTATCCTGTATAATTGTTCATGCTTGTTGATTTATTTTTGTGGATTGTTTATGGAACTTAAACTGGTACATTAGTGGGAAATTCTCACATATGAATGTACACCCATACTTGGGATGTAACTTGACTAGTTGTGATTGTAATGGACCTTCGACCTGGCGGTTACTGAGTGTGGTCTAGATGGATCATTGATGTGGGCCTACCATCCAGGGTTGTGGTGTCCAATGGTTTTCAAGGATGGTCTTTTATCACATGGTTTTTGATACTCGCCCTACGTGGCCTACTTTGATATCGCCCTATGTGGCTTTGTTCTAGTATTTTCCCTAGATGGGTTGAATGTTTTATACTGTACAACCATGTGATAGTAAGCCCCACATACTGTAATATGATTGGCCACTAGTCGATGGGTTTCCATTAAACATCCTAAGGTAGTAGCCTCATGAGCCAGGGATGGTGGAATGGGACACTATGCCTGAGCTGTCAGCCTACGCTGGGCTCTGAGCTCCCCGTAGTGACCTTTGAGCTTATTAAACCTGCTGAGTGTAATTGGATTAATAATGGACTGGCTAATCATGCATACATCGCACAGACCAGCATCTATTGCTATCGTACGTGGGCTACGTATCATTTCCGACTGGTCGATATTTCCCAAGTTCGATGATTCCCACTGGTTGATGTTTCCCAGGTTCGATGATTGCATGGGCGGCGGCCCTGTCTGCACGGATGAACATCCCCGGGGCGTGAACGCATTCCATACATCCATGCACATAATAAGATCTGCATCATGTACTGTTTTGTATGCTTTATTTTATAGCTATGCTTATCTAATGCAGTGGTGTGTAATCTTGAGGGGAGTTCACACTGAGTTGGCCACTCATCCATCAAATATATAACCGTACAGGTAACACAGTGTCCTAAGTGACTTTCAGGTTCAGGCTGATGAGGAGCCGGGTATAAGTGTTAAGGTTGCATGACTACATCTACCTCGAGGAGCTGCGCAGTTTTGCGACTTATGTTTACATTCTTATGTTATCTTCTTATACTAGATCATGTGGATTCTTGTGTTTGTTATATTCGAGACATTGGTTTGTATAAGTCATTATGGGCTCTCTTTTGTATATTATAAATGATAATGAAACTTTCCTTTATGCTTACTTGTCCATTCTACGCTCATCTGCTTACTCTGATTAAAGAAAAAAAATACTTGACCATCCTTTAAGGTTAACACTCGGGTTTTTGGGAAACGGGTCGTATACTCGGGTCCTGAAAATTCGGGTTGTTACATCTTATCTCAAGAAGGTAGGCCGGTAGCCTTCTACAGTGAGAAACTTAGCGACGCACGCAAGAAGTGGTCTACATATGAGATCGAGTTATACGCGGTGGTCCAGGCACTGCGACACTGGCTACATTATTTGATTAGAAGGGAATTCATACTTTACATGGACCATCAAGCTCTTAAATTCATTATTAGTCAAGCTAACATTAACCGTGTGCATGCTAGATGAATCTTGTTTTTGCAGGAATTCACGTTTGTACTTAAATACAAGTCAGGGTAACAGAACAAAGTGGCTGATGCACTGAGTCACCGTGCAACTTTGTTAGTCACTATGAGCAATGAGGTTATCGGGTTTGAGCGCCTCAAAGACATATATGCCAATGATGACGACTTCAAGGACGCATGGGTTAGATGATAAGAAGGTCACCCCGGTGACTTACATATGCAAGACGGGTTCCTTTTCAAGAAAAATCGATTGTGCATGTCGAACAGTTCGCTAAGGGAACAGATTATTCAAGAGCTATATGGAGGTGGCCTTAGTGGACACCTTGGGCGAGACAAGATGCGAGCTCTTGTGGAAGAACGGTATTACTAGCCGCAATTGGTACGTGATGTGGGAAAGACAGTCCAACGTTGTTATATTTGTCCGACCTTTAAGGGGTAATCTCATAATACGGGCCTCTGCACCCCGTTACCTGTGCCTGACGGCCCTTGGGAGGATTTATTTATGGACTTCGTGCTTGGTTTCCCACGAACACAACGTGGCATGGATTCGGTGTTCGTGGTAGTAGATCGTTTCTCCAAAATGACGCACTTTATTACATGTAAGAAGACTCTCGATGTAACACACGTGGCGAATCTATTCTTCAGAGAAATTGTGCGGCTACACAGGGTTCCCAAGACTATTACTTCTGACCATGACGTGAAGTTCATAAGCCACTTTTGGCGGACTTTGTGGACTCGATTCGATACTTGACTTCAGTTCAACAGCGCCTACCATCCACAGACTGACGATCAAACTGAGGTTGTGAATCGCACGTTGGGAAACCTCCTTCGTTGTATTTCAGGAGAAAAACCGAAGCAGTGGGATTTGGCTTTATCTCAAGCGGAGTTTGCATTCAACAACATGGTGAATCGCTCGATAGAGAAATCCCCGTTTCAGATTTTTTACGGACGAGTACCTCACCACACACTAGACTTAGTCCCGCTGCCCAAGCTCCCCGGCATGAGCATTGCAGCAGAACATATGGCTGAAAAGATCATGGGCATTCATGCGGAGGTACAAACTAAGCTACATGCTTCAAACGAAAAGTAAAAGGAGCAAGCTGACAAGCATCGTCGACAAAAAGTGTTCGAGGTGGGCGACCAAGTAATGGTCCAACTGCGCAAAGAACGATTTCCGACCGGAACGTACAACAAGTTGAAAAATAAAAAGATTAGACCGGTACCAATCATCCGAAAGATCAATGATAACACTTATGTTGTTGATCTTACAGATGACATGACGATCTCATGGACTTTCAACATCGCGGACCTGACCGAGTATCATGAACCAGCGCAGGATGAGAACTCGAGGACGAGTTCTTTTGAAATGGAGGGGACTGATGTAGAGCGGGTCGTGGACAGTTTCATGGCCAAGATGGATCAGAAAAGGCCCGGTCGACGACAGAAGTGATCCGGACCATCGGACTTTAGATCGGGCGTATCTCGCAATCCGGAATGAGTTACCTGACATAAAATATATGATTTTGGGGTAGAACGAGCTACTTTAGCCAACCAACCCGGCTATGCCGGAATTGTGAAAAACCCCTGGATCGACGGTCGTTTCCCTGTTTTAATTTCGTTTTTACTATAAATAGTAAGTTTTAGTTTGATTATAACTCTTCATCTGTCGGGCTTTAGGAGTTGCGCCCAACGTGAAAAGAGCTTAGAATAATTAGGAGAACGGTTTGGTGAAGCCAAATAGGACACTTACTATTTTTGGCCGAAAACCTTGCGCACTAGTAGACATCACGGCCATCTATAAATAGTAAGTTTACTATTTATAGTAAGTCGCGAATTCTAGGAGTTTTAGTTGTAGTTTGATTCTAATTTCTTTCCCATTGCTTGGTATCCCTATTTAAAGGGTTGTCAACTCATTTTTATTCATTCATTAATCAATTTCGAATTTATTAGAATTTATTTTTATTTTCTGCTTTCTTTCCTCGTGGATTCGAGAAGTCTCTGTGAGGAGTCCTGAGAAGTTCCATGGATTCGGAATAGTTATCCTCTTGAGGAAGACGGTGCTCGAAATCACGTCCTCCCCTGCGTCAGGCTGGGTTAGATAGACTTGGTTATGCCCCATTAATAGTGGGGCCATTTACCAATTTATCCACAAAAATACGTGGCACATAGAGTGAGCAGATGCATATGTGTAACCAGCTGCGGCACCGTTGGATTGACACTGCATGTGGGACCCACATTTTGGTATTGCCAAGTGTTAATCTGATGGATCAGAGATGTGCCATGCTGGACATATCCACCATACCAGAAGATCCCAACCAGTGGCCTATAAAATGATAGGTGAAAAGAAAAAAAAAAAAAAAAACGAAGAAGAAGAAGAAATCAACTGTCCATGTTCAATGAAAAGAAGGGATCTAGCTCAGATATCGGACATCATTGACCAATGAAAAGCTACTATTTATCCGTAATACTAGGGATGCAATTAG
This sequence comes from Magnolia officinalis, assembly GCA_021015155.1. Lineage (NCBI taxonomy): Eukaryota > Viridiplantae > Streptophyta > Magnoliopsida > Magnoliales > Magnoliaceae > Magnolia > Magnolia officinalis. The sequence continues at coordinate 19,575,284 of JAJHSJ010000003.1, forward strand.
TGGGCCCAGTTAGGCTGTGACGGAAGCTTGAATCTAATCAATGAGACATGGTATTGGGTTCTCACCCAACTTTCCCAACCGTTATAAATGAGTCAGGTCATGTTAAGCTGACCCGAACTATTGGCACGTGTAGTTTGACACGTGTAATGTGGCCAATATGGCCTTCCTCACGTGTTACCACATGCAGGACCTAATCTACAAGATGACTCGGTCTCTACCCAACTTCATAATACTGCTGAATTGAACGCGGATTCCCTGTGAAAGCCTTTCTCACCAAGTTCCTGCTCTGGAAACCTAGGTGGGGCCACCGTGATGTTTTTGAAAAATCAACCTCGTCCATCCATTTTTTGAGATTAGTTCAGGCCATGGGATAAAAATGAGACGGATTCAAGACTCAAGTGGGCCTAAAACATGAGGATTGAACTTTCACGGTTGAAATATTCGTGGGGCACAGAAGTTTTGAATCAGGCTAATATTTGCGTTTTCAGTTCATGTCAGTAGAAATGGCGTTATGAACGATATGGATGGCATGCAAACATCACTGTCTACCCAAGGGAGGTTTCAACGGTAGGAATTTCCCTACCCACCTTTTCCTTCAGTGCGGCCGACTTGAGTCTGGGATCCTTCCGATTATTGTCTCAAGTCCTCAAATGAGCTCACAAAATGGGTAGTCGGGGTAGATTTCTCACGAACGTCACAGTGGGCCCACCTAGGTTTCCTGATAAATTAGTTGGGACGTGGTGTGCTGAGCCATCAGATCTGTCCGCAGAGCAAATATTGAGGTATTGCCACGTGTGACTTGATAGCATGTGTGACCCACCGTGTGTTTACATGTATACAGATACATGCATTGTACATTCACGCTGTTCATCTGTTTACACAGGCCGTCCCTGATGTAGAGCAGGTCGTGAAAACTTTCATGTCCAGATGGATCAGAGAAGGCTCGATAGGAGGCAGAAGTCATCAAACCGTAGTAACTTTAAAACAGGTGTATATCACAAATTAAAATGAGTTATTGGACGTATCATATATGATTTTGGGTAGAATGAGCTAGTATCATATATGATTTTGGATAGGATGAGCTACTTTAGCCAACCAACCTGGATATGCGGGTTGCCCACACCATATTTGCGAGATTCCATCAAATCGACACTGAATTCCATATTTATTTATTTATTTACTATTTTTATTAAGTTTTGGTTCGATTGTAACTCTTCATCCGTTGGGCTTAAGGAGTTGCGTCCAACATGAAAAGTGTTTAGAAAAATTAGGAAAATAACGTGGTTAAGCCACATATAACACTTGCTATAAATAATACTATTTATAGTAAGTTATGAATTTTAGGGAGTTTTAGTTGTAGTTTAATTTCGAAACTTATTCCAAAGCTTGATATCTTAATTTAAAGGGTAAGCCGAGCTAAAAGTCCGGGGGGGGGGGGGGGGGGTTGAATAGGACTATACCAAATTAAAAATTAAATACAGAATTTAAACAAATATAAATAAAGATAGCAATTAAACAATCCCACAATGCAAAAATGTAAACAATCTCAAGTGTACAAGTATTGAGAGGTTGATACAGATGTTGTTCTAAGGACAACTTTACACCAAAAAACTAATAATCAATCAATCACTACAAGACCAGAAATTATAGCGGTTCGCTTGTATGTACACCAACTGTTTAAAAAAACAGCCACACAACTACACTCCTACTATCCTCACATAGTGGATATCAGCATTCACTATGAAATAGGTTTTTCAAGGTTCACCTAAAACTTTCACAATTCTGTCTTTCAAGTGGGCTCACACAATTCAAAAACTCCACACTCTGAGTTTTCTGGATCACCTCAGACAAACCAAAAGAAATAGATTTTTCTGGCACAATCTCAATGAAACCAAAAGAATGAATTTATAAAAACTGTAAAATACTTATTTGGATATTCTCCTTTTGATGCAGCCCGGAAGAACCAATTCGGAGTAGAAGTTCAACGTAGATGTTCAAAGTTCAAACTCACTTATGAAATGGTTCTAAGTTCTAAATTGATTTTAGATTTAAATCACCTTGGGCTAGCTTGATTTGATTTTGATTCCAAGAAATAGGAAAACTTCAATCCCTCTTTCAAATAAAATTGGAATGTAGAATACAAAAAGTTAATTAAAGAGAATATAAAATGAGCACTAAATAGCTTAAGAATATCACTAACTTATCTCTCAGAGTGTCGTCTTGAATTAAATATCAAACTCTGAAAATCATGCTCTATTTATAAGTATAGAAATCGCACCTTCGACTGGTCCAGAGGTCGGCTCGACTGGTCGAAGGACCAACAAACATTTGAAATTTTAGGCGCAATAAGATAAGGTCATTACCCGACCGGTTGAAGGACCTGCTCGACCGGTCGAGTAGCATTTACGACCTGTCGAGTCCTGTCCATGACTGGTCGTGTGGGGCCCATTTTAGGTGCTGGACTTTGAGTCGAGCCTGCAGACTGGTCGAGCACTGTTCACTCGACCAGTCGAGCAGTCTCCAGGACTGGTCAAGGCAATAATAAAAAATTCTGAAAATAAGTAACAAACTTATGACTGGTCGAGGATTTCTTGGACTGGTCGAGCCAGTGTTAGGACTAGTCGAACTTAGTCTAAGACTAGTCGAGAAACAGACTATGCTCTTATAAAGTGACCCAATTAAATTATGTATTCAAAATGACCTAACCTATGGTCAATATAGGGTCATTCCTACCTTATAAGCATATATGAACATTGAATCTTCTTTTTTGCTTCAGTTGATAGTTGTTATTTTAAGTTCACGAGCTTGAGATCTTGGCATATGATGAAGCTTGAACTTGAGACATTTTGAAGCTTGAATTTGAAATTCATTGAAGCTTGAGCTTGAGGTACTTGAGATGTACTTCACCTTGAGCTTTGAGTAGCAAAGTAAAGACTATTGTCTTGCTTTAGATAAAGCTTTGAACTTTGAAGCTTGAAGGAGTGAACTATCACATGGTGTTGTACTTGAACTTGTATATCTCTTGATCTTGCATTTGAAGTTCTTGAGGTAAAGATCTTTGATCTTGTACATGAGATGCACAATCTTGAAAATGTAGATGTGCTACACAAGATACGGATTCCAAGAGGTTTTGGCATTACAAAATTTGACAATCATAGAAGCTAGAAAACATATCACTTACAATCTCCCCCTTTGTTAAATTAGTGACAAAACACACTTCGATAAAAATAAGCATAATATGTATAATAAAGAATCATGCACCAGTTATCAATATAAACCAGTTACAACCTGGTTAAAGAATCATGCACCAGTTATAAATAGGTCAAAACAATTCATATCTACTCCCCCAACAACACTCCCCCTTACTCCCCCTTAAAAAAATGGCTAACTATTCACAATCCGTATATCACAAGCATGAGAAAATTCTCCCCCTTTTTGTCACAATATGATAAAGGAAGGAACCAATATATGATAAAAGAAGTAGATAAATAAGGAGGAATAAGAAGAGTAATGAGGAAGAATAAAATAAATGAACTAGATTACAAAGTTAATCAAATTCATAAGCAAGCATGTTCAAGTATGTTCAATTCCATAAAACAAAAGAAATTCAAGTAGTTTAAAAGTTTTTACAAACCAAATGATCAAAAACTAATCTGAACCCGATGAAGGAGTAGGTATGGTAAGATCAATCTAATGAAGTCCCTTGTTAATACGCTTTAGATACTTGTGCACATATCTAAATTGCAAGACATGGGACACATTCATGTTTTCAACCTTTTCCTCAAGTGAGCGCAAACGCACATCAAAGTCAGAAGGCTGATAATCAGGATCATCTGCTGAATCGGATTCGATTTCATCAAAAATGTCATCCATATTGATGTCATCTGGAGGTAAATCACCCTTCTCTTCATTTGCGGCATCAACTCCACCAGAACCCACATTGACTTGGCCTGGGTCCAGCTTCAAATTCATCTTGTTAATATTGGAGTTGTTGAATGGTAGGTGGTGAATAGGAGCTTCTCCAACGGGCATAACCACTAAACTATGGGTGGCTAACATAGTCATAAGATAAGCGAAAGGAATGTCATTGTGTCCTGAATGGAGACGGAACTGAATGATGCAATGACAAATCAAGGAAGGAAGACATACAGAGGTACCAGAAACGATGGAATGAAGAATGCGAACCATGAACGTAGTGAGTTCGGTTTTGTTACCAGAACGAGGATAGCCATTCGAAATGAATATCCTATGAAGGACTCTGTATCTGGGTAACAAAAACTTTGAAGCAAGTACATTTCTAGCAATATTCCATTCAGCATCTATATTGCACAAATCTTTAGTCAGCATTCGCTTCTCAGTTTCAGATGGTTTAGCCATTAGAGTGCTAATGAGAATACCTTCATCATTGACCGGTAAATCCATTAATCCAGAGATAAGATGACGGTCCACATCAATTGGACCTTTTCTGGTTGAGATAGTGAATGTCAGATTTTCAGTAGAAAAATTAGTAATGCAAGCATACATAGCTTACACAATGGAGCAGTATACTGGCCCACCCCAATGTAGTATGTTATCCTATCCTACAGACTGAAGGAGAGGAAGGATATTAAATGGAGCCAAATGATCAATATTAACGGGCCGTTTTACTATAACATTGCACAACCGAATATCCCGCACATAAGTGGGATCATCTTCGGGCGACCGAAGGTGGTGCACTATTATAGGAGTTGACTTAGAAGTAGAGGGACCACGAGCTCCTTTCTTTTTAGTTCTACCTTCCATTTGCAATAAAGAAAGCAAGGAACAAAGAGATTGTGAAAGAGGTAGAGTGGGTTTTCAATAGAACAGAGATTTTTGAGAAGAAAACCCCAAAAACTACTATAAATCAAGAAATAAACCACACCAATGATGAAACGGGAGTGCAAAGTACTTGAATCTACAAGAAAAATGAAAACAATGCACTAACCTTGAAGAAATAGAAGATGGGTTCGACCGGTCGGCATTGGAGCCGTTGGAGAAGACAACCTAAATGAGGAAAAAGAGATTTTTCCCCCAAATAAAACACCAAACCCGCAGTTCATGGCTGGTCAAGTACATGCTCGACCGGTCGTGACACGACTGGTTGAGTATATGCATAGCCCAAAATGTGCAATTTTCCATAAAAATTGATTTTTTTTTTAAAATTTAAAAATAACAAAAATATATATTATGATACAGAAATGCATGGATTATCAATTTATATTACACATACCAAGATCAAATTTCAATTTAGCAAACCTGCTTTTGTCGAGCGATTTTGTGAATATGTCAGCTAGTTGATTCTCGGTAGGAATATAATCCAAGGAAATTGTCTTGTCTTCCACTAATTCACGAATGTAGTGATATCTAATGTCAATATGCTTGGTTCATGAATGCTGGATTGGATTTTTGGAGATATTAATTGTGCTGGAATTATCATAATATAAAACCATAGTATCTTGCGCAATTTCGTAATCGCTTAGCATTCTTTTCATCCATACAAGCTGAGTGCATGAATTACCTGCAGCAATGTATTCAGCCTCAGCTGTTGAGAGCGATACAGAACTTTATTTCTTACTTAGTGTTGAGGGTCAAATATTGCATATTAGACCCTAGTTAATTCTTGAAATTACGAACATGATACTATTTAATGGCCTATTTTAATCTTGTTTGTAATGCAAGGTGAATTGTCGAGCGTGGACTAAAAATAATGATAAAAGAGTGGATTTGTTGCTCAGAATTCACCAAAGTATGGGACGAACTCCATGGGACCAAGATCGACGAATTTACATGCCAGAGATCCGCGAAAATCAAGAAATTGAAGCTCAAGTGGACCGAAATTGGTCCAGAATGTAAGATCACAGGTTTCCGATCATCCGTTTGTCCCGAAATTTCATACACGGCCTGAAGAACATAAATTAACCGTACATGTAGAATTTCAGCCGTTAGATCCTGGTGGAAGTGGCCTAATCGATAGATCGTCCCTCAGAATCATGATTCTGGGCCCACCTGCTGTCTGGATATGCTTCATTCTTCGGTCCCCATGGTTTAAATGATATGACAGAATGGATGGACAGAGCAAATTTCATATATACATCATGGTGGACCCCACAAGAGGGGTGTGAGAGTGCACAGGCGGTGCACTCCCGCACCGCACCATACCGATGAGATCGGTCAGCAAATGCTGACCCAATCCGATTCTCACGTAAACAGCGCTGATTTGAGTTGTGGGTCCCACGCATCCTCCGACTCGATGATCTGAACCGTCCATTAGGTTTCTAAAGTCCGTCTCACCTTCGCCTAGGTGGCGAAATTGTGAAAGACAGCGAGGATCAGATCTTAACCATTCAAGCGCAGGATTGACGGTTCAACGAAACGACCCATGAGCCACATCAAATTTGATCCGAAACCAGTCGGTCCTCCCTGTTTTTTTAAGCTGCAACGAGTGGATGGATTGGATTTCTCATTTAATTCCGATAAATGGGTCCCGCCACCATCCCAGCGCAATACGCAAGCTCTGTTTCGCAACAGAGCCTGCGGCTGATCACAGTGGGCCACATCCATTGTCCAAACGAACGATCTGAACCATCCGTTTGCTCTGAATGGTGGCCAAGACCCTCTCTAAGGTCTTCTTCTGTCCTCATGCACGCACACATGCGTAAATCATGATCCAACGCAAGACAGATGACGAGAAACTCAGGCACGATGGGCTGCATCAAACTCAGGACAAATCAGCCTTTCCCAAAAGGTTTTTCGAGGAGAACGCGATGTACGTGGTGGATTTCCCGCATGACACTAATTATGGGCCCTAAAGAGAGTCCAACACTAACAGTGGGACTCTGTTTACGCAGTCCGCAAACGCCCGGCCCATCCGAGCCATTCTGCAACCGTGATGAGGATCGGTTCGTCAATCTGGACCGTCCAAATTATTCTCAGGGGACCACTGATCAAGCTCAAGGAGACTGACCAGATCGGATCTTGCACGTGGAGCTCATGTAGCCGGAAGTCCCTTCAAATGCAAGTTCATTGCGGTTTTCACTGTATAATGTGCGTACGCATTACGCACGATTTCTTTCCAAGTTGTTGCTGCGTAAATCTCCAAGGAGGATCTAACTCGACTCCAATAACCTCCATACAGCGGCCTATAAGAAAGGGAGAGAAAGAACGTGAGAAGGGGAGCTTGGGGGCATCGGAGATTGGACGTGGAGTGCAAGACAGGGAGTAGCTTTAGATTTTTTCTTTCTTGTTTTATTTGTTACTTGTTTTCTTTAAGAGTAAGTGATTCATGCCTGTGGTTAGTTAACCTCCTAGCTAGGGCTAGGAGGTGAAACTTGTAGTGGGATGGGAGATTTTATTTTATGCTTTTAATATGGTTTTAATTTATGAATTGAATTTGATATTCGTTTTATTATGAGAATATTTCTTAGTTTTTAATGGTCTGTTGTGACTGAAATTATAATGGGTCTGCGATGGCTTTGAGTATATCCATTGCCTTTTGATGTTTATCATGCCAGAAAGCCCTGTTGTTCACCATCGTCTCCTGGGCATGGTCGGATGACGGTACCCTTCCTGACTTTCATGGCGTATTGATTGGTTGGTAATTAGTTTAATTCTGTTGTTTACTTTGTCTCCTGGGCATGGTTTGGTGATGGAATCCATTCTAATTCATATACCTTTCATCTCTTGAAAACTATATCAACATCAGTTCATTTAATTTCCATGATTTGTGATACAGGCATATATAAGATCTCCCTGATCTCTACAAGTGGATTCTCTGAATCCCTAGTCTCCCTTCCTCTGAATTTCTTAAGTTTTACATTACTATTTCACCATTATTCCTCAAATCATACTTGGTTTAAAATTCATCTTATTCTAGTTCTAGCCCTAGTTAGTTTCAGATTACGTACAGGTTTCAGTCCCTGTGGATTCGACCTTGGTCTTACCGAGATTATTACAACATCACAACCCTGCACTTGGGGAGTGAACACTTAGCCAAGAAATTAAACAGTTCCCTACATAAAACAACCACCACTGGTTGATTTTCGATCATCAATGTTACCAGCCCAATCAACATCCGTGTAACCAACTAATTGCACACTAGTATCATGTGGATACTAGAGACCAAGATTTGCTGAACTAGCGTTATATCGCAAAATACGCTTAACAACAATTAGATGTGACTCTTTAGGGTCAGATTGATATCTAGCGCAAATTCCTACGCTAAATGTAATATCGGGTTGGCTTGTAGTTAAATAAAGCATACTACCTATCATACTGCGATACAATCTAGGATCCACATTCTTACCTGTAGAGTCCTTTAAGAGTTTTAAAGTAGTACTCATAAGAGTATCAAAATTTTTCCTACTCTCAAATCTGAACTTTTAAATTAAGTTCAGAGCATATTTGGTTTGAGAGATAAAGAAACCATTAGGTTGCTGTTTAACTTGCAATCCTAGAAAATAATTCAATTCTCCAACCATGCTCATTTCAAATTTAGACTTCATAAAATCTGCAAACTCAATAGTCATGTTAGCACAAGTAGATCCATAAATAATATCATCAACAGAAATTTACACTATTAAAATGTGATCATTATGTTTCTTTACAAACAATGTCTTATCAACACTTCCCATTATAAAGTTATGACTTAGTAGAAACTTAGTCAACTTTTCATACCATGCCCTGGGATCTTGTTTCAAACTGTAGAGTGCCTTTTTCAGGCAGTAGACATGATTAGCATGCTTAGGGTCTTTAAAACCCATTGGTTGTTCAACATACACTTCTTCATGCAAATCGCCATTTAAAAATGCAATCTTTACATCCATTTGGTAAATTTTGAACTTTCTAAAGCACGCAATGGATATAAATAGTCTGATTGATTCAAGACGAGCTACTGGGGCAAAGGTTTCATCATAATCAATGCCTTCAATTTAGGTGTACTCTTGTACAACCAGCCTAGCCTTATTTTTAATAATATTACCAAGTTCATCAGACTTATTTTTGAAAATCCATTTTGTTTCGATAATGTGTTTATCTTTCGGTCTTGGAATTAAGTATTAAACATCATTTCTAACAAATTGATTGAGCTCTTCTTGCATCGCTACAATTCAGTTTTCATCAGTAAGAGCTTTTTTTACGTTAGCCGGTTCTATCTGAGATATAAAGCACATGTAATTACACATATCTTCTAGTTATTTATGAGTGCGCACACAAGTGAGAGGGTTTTTAAGAATCTGATTAGTTGTATGTAGGGGTGCACACGGTCCGGTTTGGTCCGGTTCCGGGGTAAAACCGGAACCGAACCGTTCCTAACGGTTCTGGGATTTTCGGAACCGGAACCGAACCGTTAGCACACTAGAACCGAACCAGAACCGGACCGTGAAAACCGGTTTGGTTCCGGATCGGTTCCACGGTTCTGGGTTTTTCATCTTCTGCAATTCCGCCACCTAGGCGAGGGTCAAGCCGCCCTCTGGGACACATTGGACGGTCCAGATCATGAAAAGGGATGATGGGTGGGGGCCACTGTCAAAACCCAATCCATGCACGTCCGTCCCTGGACGTTTTTCACTGTTTGGATATTTTGAAAAAAAAATAGGTGGGCCTACTTCTGAAGGCATTCTCGGAGATCTACTCCGCTCATCCTTCTTAGCAACGCGTAAGAAGAGGTGGGGACCACGGTTCGGGTCGGTTCTACCTGCCCCTAAACCGGAACCGAACCGTATCCAACGGTTCTCGCAATTTTGGAACCGGAACCGGAACCGGTGCTGTCCAGAACCGGACCAAACCGGACCGATCCAACGGTTCCGGTCCGGTTCCACGGTTCTACCGGTTAAATGTGCACCCCTAGTTGTATGGTCTTTAACATTCCTCAGTTTAGAGTTATTTTGACTTTATGAAGTATCTGGTTTATCAATTAAAAGAACCTCATCATTTTCTGAACTTGAGACAAGTGTATTCAAGTGATTGACAATAACCACATTAATGGACTCTTGAATTACACCAGTTCTCTTGTTAGGAACTCGATACGCTCGACTATTCAGAGCATACCCTAAAACTATCCTTTCGCCACTTTTGGTGTCAAACTTACCCAGATTTTTCCGGTCACATAAACTATAGCACTTGTTGCAAAAAAAACATGAAAGTATTTGACAGTATGCTTCTTATCAAACCACATTTCATAAGCCGTTTCACCATTTGATTTTCTAGTATAAACGCGATTAATTATATAACAAGCAGTATTTACGTCTTCGATTCAAAGATTTTTAGGGAGCTTCATACTATTTAGCATTACATTTGCCATTTCTTGAAGCATTCTATTTTTTCTTTCTACTATACCATTTTGTTGTGGTGTTTTGGGCACAGAAAATTCATGCGATATTTCCTGATCAAAGCAAAATTTCTCAAAACCGCTATTTTCAAATTCTGATCCATGAACACTACGGATCTTAGAGACTTGTGATTCTTTTTCCATTTAGATACGTCTAAGTACCCTTTTTACTTGATCAAGAGTTTCTGATTTGTCTCTTAAGAATACTACCCATGTAAATCTCGTAAAATCATCAACAATTACCGGAATGTACTTCTTGCCACCTTGACTCTCTGTTCTGGTTGGTCCAACAAAATCCATGTGGAGAAGTTCAAGCGGTTTAGATGTGGTATTGGAGTTCACCTTTTTGTGAGTACTCTTGGTTTATTTGCCAATCTGGCATTCACCACATATTTTGTCTATTTTTTGTATTTTAGGTAGACCTCTTACCAACTCTTTTTTGCTCAATATATACATGTTGTGGTAGTGTACATGTCCGAGGCGCTTATGCCATAATTCAGTCTCATCGGTATGGACCATGTTGCACAATAGATTAGATGAGCTTAAACCACATACAATATAGCAGTTTTCAGAAGTTTTACGACCAGTTAATATTACAGAACCATTTTTATTTAGAATTTCACATCCTTGGTTAGTAAATTTTACACTATGATTATTATCGCATATTTGAGAGATGCTTAATAGATTGTATTTTAACTCTTCTACATATAAAACATTCTCAAATAGAGGGAGGTTAAGGAGTTGAACCGTACCTTGGCCAATAATTCTGAAGTTGCTACCATCACCGAATGTGACTGAACCATCAGTCATGTCTTTAAGATTGGTGAACAGACCTTTGTCACCAATCATGTGTCTAGAGCATCCATTGTTTAGGTACCACTTTGAATGACTCGAAGCTTTGAAAGTGGTGTGAGCAACCAAACAAGTAACCTTAGGAACCCATTTCATTATAGTCTTGGGTTTAAGAGTATAGTTGGTCTTCTTATGTTTGTAGTTGTTATTGGACCGACCCACTGAGTTAGATTTTAAGAGCTCCTTAAGTAAGTCAACAATTTTCTCACCTAAAGGATTATGATTCTGATTTTTATAGTTGATATGGTTGCTTTTAGGTTTTAAGGTTTGAAAAGTCTTAGCATTTTTAGAATTGTTTTGATTCAGACTTTTCCCTTTTGAGTTTGAAGACTCCCCTTTCACAAATTTAGGTGGAGTATTCTTATGTTTGGGAGGAATACTTTTATCATAGCCCAATCCAGATCGATCGCCACATTTTCTGGATCCAGATAAGAGTTTTTCTAACTTAGGATCACCTTGGGCATACCTCCAAGTGTCTTTTAAAGTCAAAAGTGAAAAGACTTCTAGTTTTAACTTTTCATTTTCAGATTTTAAGTTTTCAACTTGGGAGGTTTTGAAATCTAAGTCGCACTTAGTTTTTTCAAAACAATCTGAAATGTGAGACTTTTCTAAAACAAGATTATCAAAATTTTCTTTAAGTTTTGAAAACTTTTCTTTGTAGTTTTAAGTCAATTTTGCAACTTTCCTTGTATAGGGCATTACAAGCATCTTGAAGATTTTCTTCATTTTCATGATCACTATTCAGATTTTCTTCATTAGTTGAATCATCATTATCTGAAAAAGTAAACTTGGCTAGAATCATAAGGGCTTTAAATTCATTACCCGACTCGGTTTCAGAATCTTCTGACTCAGAAGAAGCTTCAGAGCAGGAAGATTCATCCCATGTAGCCAACATACCTTTCTTTTTTCGGTTTATCCTTTTTAGGACATTTGTTTGCTAGATGCCCATATTCATAGCAGTTGTAACATTGACTGTCTTTTAAAGATTTTCAAGTTTTAGATCTAAATATTTTCTTTTTATTAGGTTTTTGTAAATCAACCCTCTTTTTACTTTTGAAAATCTTATAAAACTTTTTAGCTAAAAGGGCCATATCATCTTCAGAATTTTCTAAATCAGAATTGTTATTTTTATGAGAAATAAGTTTAGAAGATTTAAGGGCGATGAATTTACCTTTAAGAGCTTTAAAGTTTAACTCACAGGTCTGTAATGAGCCAACTAATTCTTCTAGCCTCATATTATCCGTATCACGAAGTTCCTGGATCGTAGTCACCTTTGAATTGAACCGTTCAGGCAGTGAGCGTAGTATCTTTGCACAGACTTTACTTTCTGGGATTCTATCACCGAGACCCCACATAGAATTGAAAATGTCATTCAATCTTGTATAGAAGTCCATGAAAGTTTCACTTTCTTCCATACGTATTTTCTCAAATTTGATTGTGAGGATTGAAACTTTAGATTTCTTGACAATTGTTGTTCCCTCGTGTGTCATTTCTAAAATATCCTAGGCTTGCTTTACAGTATCACAGGATATAATTCTCTTGAATTCATCCGGTGAAAGTGCGCAAGTAATTGCATTTAGAGCCTTTGCATTGGCACTACTCTCACTTTTCTAAAGAGTGGTCCAAGAAAAATAAGGTGTGACTTTCATAGTTTTGGATTCATCGGTACCACTTACTTCAGTGGTAGGAGGGATCCAATTAGTCACTGTGGCTTGCCACACGCCCTCATCCATGGATTTTAAAAAAATTCTCATCCTATCTTTCTAATAGGCATAATTGGAGCCATCAAAATGGTGGAGGCTTAGTGACTAAAACGCTATCAAAATTTGACATCTTATAAAGCTCAGATCGATTAGCTCAGGAAATTAATCCAAAAGAAATAATAATTAAAGCGAGCTATTAGGCTCTGATACCATTTGAAAAGGCCGATTTAAAAGTCCTAGAGGGGGGGGGGGGGGGTGAATAAGACTATACCAAATTAAAAATTAAATGCAGAATTTAAACAAATATAAATAAAGATAGCAATTAAACAATCTCACAATGCAGAAATGTAAAACAACCTCAAGTGTACAAGTATTGAGAGGTTGATACAGATGTTGTTCTAAGGATAACCTTACACCAAAAACCAATGGCTTATGGTAGGACAACCTGATTCCTAGAACGGTCTGTGTATCAAAATCTCAAACCGATACAGAGGAATTAAGAAATAAATAACAAAGAAAGAAACTAAGCTATTACAACATTCCCACACTTGCATAAAAAGATTACAACATTCTCCACAAATGCATAAAAGGAAATTACAACATCCACAAAATGAAATAATCATTCAATCACCACAAAACTAGAAATTATAGTGGTTCGCTTGTGTGTACACCAACTGTTTAGAAAAATAGCCACACAACTACTCCACTCCTAATATCCTCACACGGTGGATATCAGAGTTCACTAATTTTCAAGGTTCACCTAAAACCTTCACAATTGTGTCCTTCAAGTGGGCTTACACAATTAAAAAATCCCACACTCTGAGTTTTCTGGATCACCTTAGAGAAACCAAAAGAAAGAGATTTTTCTGGCACAATCTCAATGAAACCAAAAGAATGAATTTACAAAAACTATAAAATGCTTATCTGAATATTTTCCTTTTGATGCAGCCCGGAAGAACCAATTCGGAGTAGAAGTTTAACGTAGATGTTCAATGTTCAAACTCACTTATGAAATGGTTCTAAGTTCTAAATTGATTTTAGATTTAAATCACCTTGGGCTAGCTTGATTTGATTTTGATTCCAAGAAATGGGAAAACTTCAATCCCTCTTTCAAATAAAATTGGAATGTAGAATACAAAAAGCTAATTAAAGAGAATATAAAATGAGCACTAAATAACTTAAGAATATCACTAACTTATCTCTCAAAGTGTTGTCTTGAATTTTCTTGAATTGAATATCAAACTCTTAAAATCGTGCTCTATTTATAAGTGCAGAAATCGCACCTTCGACTAGTCCAGAGGTCGGCTCGACTGGTCGAAGGACCAATAAACATTTGAAATGTTGGGCGTGATAAGATAAGGCCGTTCCACGACTGGTCGAAGGACCTGCTCGACCGGTCGAGTGGCCTTTACAACTGGTCGAGTCCTGTCCACGACTGGTCGTGTGGGGCCCATTTTAGTTGCTGGACTTTGAGTCGAGCCTGCAGGACTGGTCAAGCAATCTCCAGGACTGGTCGAGACAATAATAAAAAATCCTGAAAATAAGTAACAAACTTAGGACTGGTTGAAGATTTCTTGGACTGGTCGAGCCAGTGCTAGGACTAGTCGAACTTAGTCTAAGACTAGTCGAGAAATAGACTATGCACTTATAAAGTGACACAATTAAATTATGTATTCAAAATGACCTAACCTATGGTCAATCTAGGGTCATTCATACCTTATAAGCAATATATGAACATTGAATCTTCTTTTTACTTCAGTAGAAGTTCACAAAGCTTGAGATCTTGACATATGATGAAGCTAGAACTTGAGACATTTTGAAGCTTGAATTTAAAATTTATTGAAACTTGAGCTTGAGGTACTTGAGATGTACTTCACCTTGAGCTTTGAGTAGCAAAGTAAAGACTATTGTCTTGCCTAGATAAAGCTTTGAACTTTGAAGCTTGAAGGAGTGAACTATCACATGGTGTTGTACTTGAACTTGTATATCTCTTGATATTGCATTTGAAGTTCTTGAGGTAAAGACCTTTGATCTTGTACATGAGATGCACAATCTTGAAAATGTAGATGAGCTACACAAGATACAGATTCCAAGATGTTTGGCACTATAAAATTTGACAATCATAGGAGCTAGAAAACATAACACTTACAAACCATGCCCATGAGACAAAGTAAATAACAGAATTAAGCCAATCCACAACCAATCAAAGAGATATATGAATGTTAAGAAGGATTCCATCATCCAACCATGTCCAAGGGGCGATGGTGAACAACAGGGCTTCCTAACTTCATAATCATAAGAATGAAAAGGAAATACTCAAAGCCATCATAGATCTATTGTAATTTAAGTCACAACAAACCATTAAAAACTAAAGGCATTCCTTATAATCAAACTAGAATCAAAATCATTTCAAGTTAAATATCAATCAAAAGGCACAACCAAAAAGTCTCCCATCATGCTACAAGCTTCACCTCTTAGCCCTAGCTAAGAGGCTTAGCCCGACATAGACATGATGAGGCTAATATCTTTAAACAATTTCATAGAAAAAGAAAGAAAGAAAATCAAGAAGAAGAAGATGGAAACTTGGAGTCATCTACACCTTCCTCTCTCTCGTTCTCTCACACGTGCAACCAAGATGATCTCTCACGTCCTCCTTGCCTTCTCTTTTATATGTGTTGAAACATTAAGTTGGTTGGAGTGGAGAACTGACTCCACTTTCGCAGTTCTCTCTTGCGCAGCAAAACACAAAGAGCAACCTGCGTTTGGATGAGATTTTGGGACGGTGATCCTTGTAAATTTGGAATATGACTTCATGGTGGGGTTCAAGACCACCCTCTGCATCTTCTGGATGGTCTGGATCACAGATCCGACCGTGATTATGATCGCACAATGCCCCACCGTGGCTGGGCATCTGGACGTGCATAAGATCAATGCAGGAGCTGCGTTAATGTGTTCGGCGGGCCCCACAGTGATGTTTTCGATGAAATCCACCCCGTCCATTGAATTCTTGGAGAAAAACCAGTAGAGAAAAGGTGGTTTTCGTCGAGTTTTGGTGTGGTCCACTGATATTTTGCTTCCGCCGTCCATCCTGCATTTGAATGGTGATCTGCCTGTCTGTACATGCATGGGACCAAAAGGAAAGCTTGATGAGGGTTGTGGCCACCCCCTGAGTGAATGGAATGTTTAGATCATCCATTTCGATGATGGGTGGGCCCCACTACCCAAAAACGGATGAAGACATCCGTTCGCTGGACGTCTTACGTGAGAGGAGTCGGGTCAGCGTGCGCTGACCCGTCTCTTGGATTTGGTGCGGTGCAAAAGTGCACCGCTTGTGCACTCGCACGCCCCCCTTGTGGGGTCCACTATGATGCTTGTGAGAAATTCGCTCTGTCCATGTGTTTTATCACCCCATTTAAGGGGTTAAGACCAAAATTGAAGCATATCCAGATATCAGGTGGGCCCCAAATCAGAGATTTGGTGGCTGATTTGTCCGTTGGGCCACTTTCACAAGGATCCAATGGCTAAAATTCAACGTATACGGTTAATTTAGGGTCCTCAGGCCAAATACAAAGTTTCGAACTGAACGGATGGTGGGAACCCTGTGATCTTGTACTCTGGATGATTTTTCGGCCTCTTTAGCGTGAATGACTTGATTTTCTCAGATCTCTGGCGTGTAAATTCTTCAATCTCGGTCCCCTGGGGTCCGTCCCTTGCCTTGGTGATTTATAAGCGTTAAATCCATGTTTTTAGTACCCTTTTTCAGTCCAAGCTCCTAAATTCACCTTGCAACATAAACACGATTAAAATAGGTCGTTAAATAGTATCATGTTTGTAAAATCAGGTAATTACTGGGGTCTAATATGCAATATTTGACCCTCAACATTATATTTCCTCATACTCGTTAATAAACCATAACAAGCTGATTATTACTTATGTAGCACATACCCCAATGGACTTTTAGGGCATGTTTGGCCCATAGAATACAATGGTATTGAACTGTATTAGATGGGATTAACATCATTATTGCACAATGATTGCATATCCAAAAATATCATGGTATTTTAGTAATCCAATCCCATGTTTGGGATAAAATTCTTGTCATGAGAAAACATTGAATTAAACAAAATCCTGTTTGGTAGACCATCGAATTGTAATCAACAGACCAAATTCACAAAGGATGTCGTGCACTTGTAACTAGAATGTAACATGTAAATGGTGTATATGGATGAACGACATGGATATTTGCATGCATCAATGTGGGGCCCACATATGTAGTGGATTTCAAAATCCATTGAAATCCCACATGGGACCAAATGCAATTCCATCCCGCCTAATCCCAACCTTTTCCCTCCTCCCCAGATGCTAGATGGAATTTGCATGAGACCAAATGCAATTCTATCCCACCTAATCGCATCTAATACCTTCCGCCAAACGCCTCCTTGGAGATCTCCAAATCTATTTATGTACAAGGGTTTAATCAATATATCAGCTAATTATTTCCCAGTTGGCACATAGTCTAGCGAAATGATATGCTCTTTAACAAGTTCTCGAATGAAATGATGTCGGATATCTATGCGCTTTGTTTTAGAATGTTGTAGTAAAATTTTGGAGATATTTATGGCACTAGCATTATTGCAAAATAGTGTCATTGTAGTTTGTTCAATTCCATAATTTGTCAACATTTGTTTCATCTATAAAAGATGGGTGCAACAACTACTTGCTGCAATATATTCGGCTTTGACGGTGGATAATGAAATGGAGTTATGCTTCTTTCTATGTCATGATACTAAGCAGTTTCCAATGTAAAAGCACCCGTTGTTGCTCGATTTTTTGTCGTCCATGTTTCCAGTCCAGAGATAAGAGAAACTACTACGTATGATCCAGGCCAAACTTCCAAACTAGTTACTTAGTTGAGGGACTTAAAACCCTAATCTAATTAGCTAGGGATCCTCCTCTCATTACCTCCAAAATCAAGTCTGATGGAAAATCAAAGATAATGGTGTCAGTGGGAATCCGATTCCTAGTTAGCCACCATCCATCAATTAGAGATTAATGTGTGGCACCTTGTTGTGTAGCGAATGCACCTTGAAAAATGAATTTTGTATGCGACAAGAATCAAATTTCTATCGACACCCCAAGTAAACAAGATTGAGCACATAACAACTCTGAGGGAGCCTCGATATTTGAGATTAGCTGCGTAGGTAGCTTGTGAGAATTTGATTCCCACCAACTTTTTAACTTTTCTTACATAACCATGCCATGAGAGAGAGAGTGTAACACCCCGTACCCTCGGTACTCGGGTATTACCATGAACTCCTACCTTATTGAACCACTCGCCTATACCCTAGTCAAAATCTAACCCATCGTATACACCGTTCACCCTATTCACACTATGCATTTTAGAAACAATCACTTCACCACTGCAATTAAGCATATGATCACTCACCCTACTAATAAATCTCATAAAGACTAAGAAGAAACCTTAAACCACTAATTAAAACCTTCGTATGAAAAGATCTGACCGTCAAAATGACACTATTTAGGCACTTAAATCAAACCTCATGGCCACTTGAACATTAGATCCGCTTTATCTCTGACCTAATGACACAACATTTGTGTCCAAAACGAGTGGACAGTGTGGATCTCCCACGAGAATCCTATGGACCTCACCTTGGAAGTATGTGTGCACCTTCTGTGCGTGCACCCGCCTTGCACCAGAACTATGCATGCGGCTTTGACCACACTGACCCACTAACACGATAGAAAAGAGAAATTTCCTCTCTTTTTCCCGCCCGAGCAGGATTCAAACGAACGGTCCCCATTCTCTTTGACCATGGCCCATCGTAGAAGATCACTTCGACAATCTGAACCGTCCATCTTACTGACGGGAAAAAAATGACCATGACCTTATTCATTGCCCACAGATAATTCCATTTGTGGGAGCACAAATCCAGGTGTACCTGGACTTCGTATTGGTCAGCGTTCGTTGGTTGAGATGCGGCCCACCAACCATCACAGTTTGGAAAATCCGAACTGTTCATCAAGCTCAGCTGGAACCACCGATCTTGCGTTGTTGGCGGTTAGAGCCATGTCTGCACGCTTCATATAAGCGGAGTCACCTATTTCCGTAAATGTTTATTCCCAGCCAAAAGGTGGAGGGAATATTTCCGTTTTAGGCTAGCACGATCTCAACCATTCCACACCATCTGGAAGGTTCTCTTGGACGATGCTGCACGTCGAAACTAGGGCCGCTGAGATCTTAACAGCAAGGCGAGAAGCTGAGGAGAATTTGGCGCGAAATCAAAATGGCGCGAGATGACTCTTCATCTCAACTATCAACACTCCATGCACCGTGAGATGGACCCCACACTCTTGTTAGGATAGATCAGGACCGCCCAAACGTCATTGATCATAAGATCAACCATTCGCCACTAACCTGCCATTAACGGCAGGGTCATCTTCCACATTCATTTGGAAAACCCACCATTAGGTGATGAATCCCGTTCACTGATCTGAAACGTCCATCGTGTGGCCCACCTTCTCTAATGTCCATCGGAGTTTAAATCTGAACTCCCTGCGCAAGATCCGACTCATGGGAATATCCTGATGGCTAGTTATTCCTGGCTATTATGTATTAGCCCCGCGCTAATCTTCGTGATTAGTCGTGGAATTTTCCAGAAAAAGAACGGCTATAAATAGCTGGATATTAGGGCGTTGTTTGAGGCAGGATAAAAGAAAGGATAGAAAGAGAAAGAGAGAGAGAGAGAGAGAGAATAGGTGCCGCTGGTGCGGGTTGCTAGTGTGGTAGCAACTTGACTCGGCCCGAGTCGTTCTGCTATCGTAAAGAGAACAGAGGGAGGAAAGTAATTGGGAGAGAGAAAGAAGCTCGTGAGAGGGAGAATGTGTGGGGTTGCTACCGGAACCGGTATCCAGCCGCTGTTTCAGCCGGACCTAGCCATCTAGATACACCGTCCTCACTAATAGGTAAAAATCACCATTCCATACTTCTAGTTCAATAGAGTTTCTAACAACAATCACTAATCGGGTCAATAAATCACAGACTCAGGCCCCGTTTGTTAAATCTGAAGTCTAAAGCCTGAATCTGAAATCTGAAGCCTGAATATGAAATCTGAAGGCTGAATCTGAAATCTGAAGTCAAAAAACTTGTTTGGTAATTATGGCGAAAGTCTGAAAATTAAGTACCGAATTTGAGACAATATGTTTGTTAACAAATATCTAAAATGTTTGAAATACGTTAATTTGACGCATTTGCCCTTATCTCCTGTTTGAAAATGTTTTATGTTATAAAGAAATTATTTTTATTAAATAATAATAAAATTATTCTATTTAATTTAAATAAACTATAGTAATTAATAGAAAATTGAAATATCATTATTCATAACAAAAAAAAAAAAAAAAAAAAAACCAGATAAATTCCTTATGAGGAGTATCCAAAACTTATTTTAGTACATCCGACCAGAATGAGGAGTATCCAAAACTCAAATAGGCCAAACAAGATGAAACAATGAGAAAGGAATGCCTACAGTTAAAACCTTTTTAGATGAGATGAAGTGAAAACATCCTAAACTTGAACCGAAACAAAACTTTTGTGGCCATATAATTGTTTCAACTGTGGTCACAAAATCTCCATTATTTCCTATTGTGTGGCCCATTTAAGTTTTGGATACGTCTTATTTTTTATTGCATGCCCAAAAATATGCTTAAAGAATGGATGGATAGACTGATTTTTTCACAACCATCACAGTAGGCCCACACAGAATCTTTCGGAGGATGTTACTGCAGGAGTCCACAGGAGGAGGCGGATTAGATAATGACTGAAGTGACATCTCCAAGTTCTATGGGACCCACCATGATGTATGTGTTGTATCCACACCATCCATCCATTTGAAGATATCATTTTAAGGCATGAGACAATTAATGAGTCAGATTGGATGACAAATAAACATTATGGTGGGCCTATGAAGTTTTTAACGGTGAAAATCATTATCCCGCTGTTATTTTTAGTGCGGTCCATTTGAGCTTTGGATATGATTCATTTTTTGGCTACTGCTGTAAAATGATCTCAAAAAATGGATGAACGGTGTGGATATAATAAATACATCATTGTGGGCCCATGTAACTTTGATCTCTTTTAAACCGTCCGCACAACTCAGAGTTCGAGGAGCGTAGGCGCCCGTCTTCCCACAGCACGTATATCACTCGCCTGCCATCAACCCCGTGGCTTGGGGTCGGTGCTCTGTGGGCCCCATTATGATGTATGTTTTTCATCCATTCTGTTCATCCATTTTTCCTGATCATTTTAGGGCTTCACAAAAAAAATGAGAGGGATATAAATCTCAGGTGGACCACGCCACAGGAAAACAATGATGATTGGATATCCACCATTAAAATTTTCTTAAGGCCGGCAGTACTGTTTATTTGACATCCAATCTGTTGATTACGTCAATCAGGCCAGATGAAGGTAAAAAAATAAAGATCATCTTGATTCAAAACTTTTATGGCCCCAAAAGATTTTTAACGGTGGACTTGAGTTTTATTCAATTCCCATTGGTTTTTATGGTGTGGCCCATTTGAGTTTTACATATACCTTATTTTTGGGCGCATGCTCAAGAATGATCTGAAAATTTTGATGGACGGTGTGGATCAAACACATAAATTACGGTAGGGCATAAATAAATTTCACATGTTAAATAATAGTTTTCTAATAGAAAACAATATCCGTAGTAGTAAGGGTAATTTTGAAATAAAATATTTCTTTTAATAGAATAGTTTATGGAGCGCATTCAGCGTTCCCTGTTAAGCTAGACTCCCATCGCCGAAAGAATTCCGTGAAATATCGCGGAAAATCACTTAGTGCTTTCTGATTTAAGTGTTAACAAACAACTCTTAAAACGAGACATTTTTTCAATTCCGTATTAAGTGTTAATTTTAAGAGTTAACAAACAGGCCCTCAGTCTGAAAATCGGACTCGAACTCAATTCAGACCATCAGTCCCCTGCGACAACAGCAACTGCAGCGAGTCATGTTCACATCAGCCCAACGCAACTACTCACGCCTTCACACCGATCAGCCCTAGCTGCATCTATCTGTGGTAGATTGAGAAGGTAAAATCAATGCATAGAACCTCCTCGACCAACTCACATTACAGGTATCTGATCACCATTTCAATTAGACATCAAGCCTGAGTCGTCAGCAAGTCACTGTCCTATTGACTCGACCAGTCCCTGTTTTGCAGAGAATAGGGTCCTATTATTGTGAAACCTGCCCGGATCTGCTTCACTCTACCGATTGTAGCAGACGCTACTCAGGTATGAGACTAAACCCGACTACCTACACTAGAGTCTGCCCAAACTCAGTAACAAGTTGACTCGCCCAGTTTCCCTAATTTGGTTGGGATCTAGGTTGACCTCGATTGAGTATTTGAGGCCATCACTAGAAGTCTAAAATTCCACTACAGGTCCTGCGAACCAATAACCAAATGTCGCAATTGGCAGAGTCCCAGAAAAAAATCCCAATCTCAAATAGTTTTCTTAGTTGGGGGTTCCAACTGAGCCAACTCAGTAACACCTTACTAAAACCCTGGAATGACTCGTCCAGTGCCACTTGCAGCAGCCCTCCTTGAGGAACAACTGTTCCTTCAACTGGGTTTTAAACAAGCAAAACTGGGTTTTAAACAAGCAAACTATCAAAGGTGATACCCAACTGGTTGAAAGATGAGAAGTCCAGCCGAGTCAACTCCGCTGTGACTCGCTGGAGTCTTGTAGCATCTTAATGAGGGCTGTTTATAACTGAAATCCTGAAGGATAATTACCTTCTATCAGTTTCAAATCAATTAAGTGAAGAAGATTTTAATTCACCCATAGTCCATGCATGAACTAGAATAGTATTTGATTTTCATTGCTTGGATCTCAGGATCAATACATCCACCCCATAAGAACGTCTAGAATCGAGAGGAGCATTCACTCAAGGTGAGGGATATCCCATATGGCTTCATCATTTCGTTGAATTCTAAGATAGTGGTATAAAGATATTTTAATTGTGCAAATAGTAGTTGTGTTCCTTTAATTTTTAATTGGCACAAATAATCATGTGGGAATATCGTAAAATTATGTTACTCTAATCCACCTCATGAGAGTTATAATACATTCATTATGCCACATTTGAAATTACTTAAGTACATGTATATTTCTACTAGTTGCATTAAATTTAAGAATTCTTGCTTCCATTCCAATGTTAAGTTTACTCCATGGATTAGAATTGTTATAATTTGATACTAATGAAGTTTTAGAATAACAGCAATAGTAAGTAACCCTTTAGTTTCCCATATGGATGAGATGAACATGAGTTAGTATATTAAATTCCATTACTCAAGCCCCACAGTTGATAACTATGTAGTTGAAATTTATCATTACATTCTCTATGATATTTTAGTAATGGCTTGATTTTGGGCATTGTCCTACTAGTAATGACAAGGGTCACGATATTCCATTTCATCCTATTTTACAAACTAAAGTTATGTATGGAACGCTAGCTTTCATGAGAAATGTTGAATAGACTTGTTAACAATTTAATATGCTTGAAATGTAATAATTGTGGGCCTTCCCTTGGACCTTGGGAAAGTAAATGAATTTATATTGAGCTCATATTTGAATGCTAGATATCTTATTAAAGAACTACAAGTCTTGATCATGCTTATGAGAGTAATCTTGTTAATCCTATGGAATATGCATGAGCATCATGGTACATGGCATTCACGCATGACATATGAGCGTTTCCGAGTGCTCGATGTAAGTCACACTCTGATTGAATTCCTAAAGGCTCTAGCACTTCAGTTAAACTCACAGAGCATGTGCATTTGTGCCACTTTGGTCGCTCTTTCTTTACATGAGACTTTTTCGGGATTAGACACTCCTCGGGCATACCCCGTGTATTTTTTTCAGGAGATATTCTTGGGCACACTCACTTACATGACTTTTTTCAGGTATATAATTTATTGCGGGCGGCCTGCATGGTCTTTTCCGGGTGGCTAGTTCTCCTTGGGCGTACCTATGAGTATTTTTCCGGGGAATAGTTCGCCTTGGGTGACCCTTTATTTTGACAGCTGGATGTGCATCCCCAGATCTGTGTCTTGAACATCCATACATTCATACATTTATTTACAAGTTCATGTTATCCTCTTTATTATCTGAATACGTTGGTTTAAACTGTTTTGGAATGATATGATATGCATGAATCTTTGCGGGAAATTCCCACTGAGTTTCACTCACCCAATCTTGCAGTTGCACCAAATAGATGCAAGTATGATGACAGGTGGAGACCCTTATGACGGGATCCCAGGGGTAGCTGAGTAGGAGATTGGCGAGGAGGACCTTTTTGCTGATGTGATTGAGCCGTTGGAACTCAATTGACATCTTAAGATTTTACTTACTTTCGTATCTTAGACTTTAAGTTTTGATTGAGTTGTAGTAACAATTCCCCTGATGAGGGATTCCATGTTGCTTTCATTTTACTTGTATTAAACTCCCTTGTTGTTTCTCATAATATACTTAGCTTACGTAGCTGTTACCTCACGTTGTGTCATGAGAATTACCGTTATTAGTTGTATGGTGGTCCATTTTATAACGTAATACTCAGGTTCTCAATGAGGAGCGGCTATCCTCGAGTTTTGAGAATCAGGGTGTTACAGAGAGAGAGAGAGAGAGAGAGAGAGAGAGAGAGAGAGAAAAAGAGTTCATAAGAGAGATAAGCCAAAAAAGAAGAAAAAGATGAAAAAAAGGAGAACAGAAATAAACGAAAATGAGATAAAATAAAAGAAAACAAATCCTAAACTTTCTTTAACTCAAATTTAAATCAAGTAGGGCTGGAGTCAAAGATATTTGATCATCTCTTCCATTGCAAGTATTAAATCTCCTAATTTTCTTTCACATTTTAAGGTGCAAATTTGCATTTACTTTTTCGCAACAACGTCATATTTATTTTCTTGCATTAGACCACAATCAAGATTGACGTTGAGCTCCATGTTTCTACGATCATGATAATAGTTATTTTTTTAGCTTCTTATTTTCTTTGAAGTTTAAGCTGACATTCAATGCTCCATCTCCTCAGTTCCAGCTTCAATAATAATAATAATTCTTTAGAGCTTTAAAATTTTCAAAATTTTCATTTGTTTTTTTTAGTAGAGATCACACATATAAAGTTTATGGGTGGAGAAGGGTGTCTAACTGCTTCCTTCATAATCATCGAGGTCCTTACCTGAAATTCTCAATCATACACCATTCACATTCACACGAGTAATTCAAGTTGGGTGAGGCTTTGATTCTCCAACTAGTAGCAGATCACAGTAATTAGCTGACCATGGATTCCAGGCTATATCGACTGTGGCGACTCCAAGTCGAGCAATAGTACTGGTAAGCTAATTCACTCCCACATCATCAAGGTCGAGAGAGGGCTAGGAACCGCCGTATAGAGAGAGAGAGAGACGGCCTATGCACACGCATGCTATTATTAACTATAAGTGTGTAGTATGTCTACACGTGCCAATGAGTCACTTATATGTGTTTCCAATAGTTGTCAACTAGCTTTAATCGATTAGTTCAGGTCCATGCCCAATGTTATATATGCTAGTTAAGAACCTGTGATCAACCTGGCCTAGCATGGACCATTAAAGATTTCAAGGGCATTTTTATCATGTATCACCCTCATGATATGGAAATCTCTGCAAGTCTTTTTCTCCTTGGTTGCTTTTTAAAAATATTTAATGGTGAAATTCTGAAATGTGGGAATCAATTTTATGGGTTTTCATCGGTTGGCTTCCTGGCATTATTTGATTAATGAAGTTGTTGGGGATGATTTTTTCTATGAAAATTGGGATGTTAGGTTGATTTTGGAGTGAAATTTCAGATTTGGGGGTTGATTTTGGACTTAGAGATGGGACACTTGACATGATTTATGAAAGGTGGGGTATTGAGATGATTTCGATAGGAAATATAAGATATTATGGTGCTTTTGGAGAATGTGGCTGGGATTGGGCCTATTTGTTTAGGCCCAACACGGGCTAAGGCAAGGATTCGCCTTTGTTTAGGCCCAACATGGGCTAAGGCAAGGATTCGCCTCGGTCTTAATTTTGTTGGTGGACAGATCTCAATGTAGGCTATGCCCAGCCCACAGATAGCCCTTTAAACTCTATTGGATAGGTTGGACACCATACACACACTATATAGGCTCGCAATGCTTCGCTCCACTTTTTCAAGAAAATAAGGCATTTTGGTCAGTTTAGCCCCAAAAATAGGGGTGTCGATCGACAGGCCAGGTTAGGGCCGGGCCAAGCTCAGGCTGCAACTTTCAAGCTAAGATAATACCCACCTGGCCTGTGACAGGCAAAAATGTCTAGCTTGAGCCCTACCCAAGCATGCCTGAATTAAAATAAAGGGAGGCCCTGGAATTTTAAAGAGGCCCATGTGAGATCTACTCCGATCATTAGATGTGTAATCCCATGCTAAGCATGTGTGAAAAAATCAGTCTTATGATTTAATTGAGGAATTCCAATGGAAATAGTTTCAAGAGAGATGTTAACCCTTGATTATTACATGGTGTGACACACTTAATGGACCAGGTGGATTTTACGTCAACACCAAGGGGAATCCCACTAAACCCACCGACTGTTTTTCTAGAAGATTGAAACAACAGCCTCGTGCGTTAGATTACCTAAATTAGCTCTCCCCTACACTCATACCCTTTACTTTTTAGGAGCCCCAACTTGATGTTTAGGTGAGATCCACTTTGATCATTAAATATATAATAATATATTAGGCCGATGGTTAAAAAGCCAGGGTGACCCGTGATTTACATGGGCCACACCAAGGGAAATACTTAGAAGTGTGACGTCCACCCTTGATATTTACAAGGCCAACTATGATTATAGAAAATTAACTCCAACCATTAGATCTACACTAAAATTTAAGCCCGAGGCCTAAACATTAATCCCATCCATCATTTAGATGGGTTATACGAAGGGAAATAGTTTGGAGAGTAAGTGTTGCCTGTACATGATTTCTAATCATATGGTCCGCTTGAAACACGGACAAAGTTGATTTTTGGTCCCTATGTTAGTTCTTTATTCGGAATTGCAAAAGGACCTTGCCATGCATAGGATATGGAGATCTGAAGAACTATATGACGTACCTTGTTGGAATGTTATTGTTGTAACATCCTGAATTTTCATGGCCAGGGTTTATATTCGTGCCCGAGAAAACCGAGTGTTAATAATGTATAAATTAGATGCTTTAAAAATCGCACCTTATTATTTTTTTTTTTCATTTAGATCACATCCAGATACATTCATGAAGGTAACATTCACGAGAATAAAATTGACTATATTGATTATTTCATCATAGTAAAAGAATTTAACAAATAATCAAATGCCTTTTCAAAGGAAGCTTATTACAATACCAGATTTCATAGCAGAAGTATACAACTAAATCACAAAACTATCTTTTTATTCTTTCAGTATAATCTTCCATAGGGAAATGGTTCTCTTGGTCTTCACTCTGTACATTACTTGCATCATTTATATGGATGGAGAGGGTCAACGCCCTACTCATAGTGGTGATTATCATTTAAGATTAACAATAATTCAAGAGAGATATAAAAGTAATGTAAAGGTTCTGATACACCTCGTACTCCACTACTACAAGGGATATCAGTATGCGCAAACAAGCTACATGAGATGCATACCTAGTAAAGTATGTGAGGCTCATCATACGTAGTGATCATCATAATGTGGAATGCGATTCATGAAAAACCCGACTCGACCCGCATCCCATAACTACGGATATCGCCGGCATGGCCAATGCTACCATAGATTTACGTGAACACGTTGAGGCGACACAACACATGAGTCGGATGAATTACGTGACACGATTTGTTCATAAAGCGATTATTTGCGACATCCTATCCCATAAGTGATGTAACACACATTGCAAATTTCTTAAATTGATTTGTGCACCACTACCCAAAACCCATGAAATTACATGTTGTCCAAGAGAGTCTCTACCCAAAGCGCCTTACGTCCATAATAAAATATTTGAATCACTAGTTGTGATACCTCTTAACACATCACTTGCACTTATAGAGAACGAAAGCCAAATCATGGGGTTCTAGAATATTAATACACATGCCCAAGCCTCAAAGGTAAATAGCATGAGGCTAGTAAAGTAAGGAAAAGAGTAGCAATGGCTAACTCACAAAGAGGAGAGTGACAATGGTCAACTCAAGAAAAAGGAGAGTAGTGATGGCTAACTCAACAAATAGAAGAGTGGCAATGGCCAACTTGATAACAAGGAGAGTGGTAGTAGCCAACTCAATAAAGAAAAGAGTAGTAAGGGCCAACTCAACAAATTGGTAAAGGCAAGGGCAAGACCCGTATCCATCGCTTCACATAAATTCATAAATATTACTTGTAATTAACATCATATCATAATTCCCAAAGGGATAATTAAGTGTTGATGGTAAATTGAACAATTGCAGAGAGAGAATCATAGAATCATGAAAACATAGTATATAAAAGGCAAGATAACGCATATCAACTTAAATTACTGTAAGCTTCAAAGGAATAAAACCCTCACCTTATCAACCTTGTTCTCTCCCTAATGTTGTTAGGTATGTGTCCTCACTCTTCAAATCTAGTAGCGTCAATATTGTCACGCCCCAAACTTAGAAACTGGGCTCACAAAATTCTCGATTGCTGAATCCGATGCTGACCGCCTCCGTAGTACCCCATTCTCGCCTCCCAGTATCCACACGCCAGATTCCAATCTTGGGATCCTACAAGGAGGATTTTCCAATGTACATTTAACTCGTAAGAAGCATAACCACAAGTATACCCAAATCACAAGAACAACATCATCATCACATATCCACTAATATAAACATTCGAGTACAATGCTGAAAGGGAAATACATGCATATAATAAAAACTCCACAAAAGCTCGGCTGCATGTTCCTACTCCTGCTCAGCTATGACTGCGTTTAGGCATCACCTGCATGCATCAATCGTGCATAAGCTTATAGAAAGCTTAGAGGGTGGTGAAAGTGTGTGCTCAAGGTAAGTGCTAAGCACATAGATATGAAAGTAAGCAGAAATGCTGATAATACTATAAGTCATATAATATCAGAGTAAGTGGAAACATACTGGTAAATCCATGAATGCTATCAGTCGTACCAAGGCTATGCGATGTAAGGCATGAATGCTAACGGCCATATCTAGGCTATGCGATGCAAAAACGTAAGCAGCCAAAATCATATACTGAGGATGCAAAATAATATGTAAATCCTGACGAGTCCACGAATACCGTCAATTGTATCTAGGCCATATAAATGTAGAAACATGGCAACCCAAAATGCTAAATGCGGTGGATGCAATACAATATGCGGTGCAAATGAAATGACCAAGCTGGAGTGAAGTCGGGATGATAATACGTAGTATCGCAGGTTATGGGGTCTATCATAAGGGAATTTTATCCAAACCAGTCCCATACATAAATTTGGATAGTCAGACTCAATGTGGTAAACTCCTGATCTCAGGTTAGTCGCACGCCCCAACCGAAATCTTAGCCATTGCGAAGGTACATATAACAAATAGTTACACACCACCAGCCCGAGTGGATAGTGAATGAATGAATGAATGAGTATGCAACTCCTGCTTAATAAGTCCATATATCAGTACGGTTCCTCTCTGAGATCATCATCGGGGTCTAGTTCACTCTATATGCAACCGCCGTCCACTGACGCGCGACCATGCAAGTGGAGGAGACCTCATCATCTACCTAGCTAGTAGTCAGCCAATATCTACCCGGCACGTCGATAGCGGACCCATTTACGAGCTGGTTAAATTCAGCCTAGTTATGCCCCCTACCCTCGAGCGGGTAAGGTCACACCCCCTCCCAACCGACCACGACATAGTGGGAGATGCGGCCTCCTGGTATTCGACACTCGGGCGCTCATGTATCCACTCGGTCTCGACGTTGGCGCATCTCCTGGCTACGGAGGTTTAGGAATTTTCACCCAGGGACATCTATGATGCCCGTATGCTAGAACCAAACATTTTCGGTGTCCCATCTGGCCATCCACGATATGTCTGTGGAGGCTACGACCCTGATGTCGCTAGGGCATACAATAATCACAACACACAATGCAAGATGTATGAGTCATATAATCCAGTTATGCATCAATCCTGCGCATACCGTGCACTCATGTGAGACAATCTCCGCCTATCAGGGAGTCTCATAACAACTTGCCCAATGACATATGTAATGGTCAAACACATCTCATAACAAACATGTAGATGATGCGTATGGGCATGTATCATGATGCTATGCTGTCACATACTCATAATCGGTATTAATAACCGGCATCAACAATCAGCCTCGACAATGTGGACATTTAACTAACACTGCCCCCAAGGAATGGCCCCACATAGAGCCTAACATATAATGGACTCATGGCCTCGCACAAGGGTCTAATATACAACACCATGGGCCTAATATACATCACAATGGGCTTCATCGCCTGGCCCTCAAATGCATCACAATATGCCTCACCACATAGACCTCATATTCATCACATTAGGTCTTAAACACGGGTTGCATATACATCCCTACGGGCCTCAAATACGGACCGTATACACATCACATTGGGCCTCAAACACGGGCCGCATATACATACATCATATGGGTCTCGACAATCGCCCTCAGCAATCGAAATCAGCCTCGACAATCGGAGTCGGCCTCGATAATCAGAATCGGTCTCGTCAATTAGAATCGGCCTATACAATCGGAATCGACCTTTACAAACGAAACCAGCCTCGACTAACGGACTCGGCCTCGTCAATCTGACTCGGCCTCGACAATCGGCCTCGACTAACGGAACCAGCCTCGTTAATCGGACTCGGCCTCGATAATCGGAATCAGCCTCGACTAACGGAACCAGCCTCGTCAATAAGACTCGGCCTCGACAATCGGAATCAACAATCAGAATCGGCAAATGGAATCGATCTTGACAATCGGCCTTGACTAACGAAACCAGCCTCTTCAATCAGACTCGGCCTTGACAATCGGAATTGGCCTCGATAATCGGAATCGACAATCAGAATCGGCAATCGGAATCGGCCTCGACAATCGACCTTAAAAATCGGCCTCGACTAACGGAACCAGCCTCGTCAATCAGACTCGGCCTCGACAATTGGAATCGGCCTAACCAAGGGCCTAAGGGAAGGTCACAATGAGGACTTTTAACCATCATTTCCCATTAATGTAGACATTTAACCAACATTGCTCCCAAGGAGTAGCCCACATCGAACCAAATGTAAAGTGGGTCCATGACCTCACATAATGGCCTAATGTACATCACGATGGGCCTCACTCAAGGGTCAAATACACATCACGGTGATCCGAATATACGGGCACGATATACATCACCATAGGCCACGACCCATGGTCCTCAAATACATTATAATGGGCCTCGTATACATCAAGTGGGCTGCATCAACGAGCCGCACTAATGGACCCTCATATACATTACAATAGGCTACAACTATGGGCCCTGAATATATCACAATGGTCCACAACCAATGGGCTTTAAATACACAACAGGTGGGCCCTACTCATGGGCCTCAAATACAGAACATGTGGGCCCTACACATGGGTCTAACACACATCACTATGGGCCGCATCACATGTGCCTAATATACATCACTATGGCCCGAAAATACATCTCAATGGGCCTCATCGTATGGGCCATAAATACATCACATCATGCCTTGCCCATGGGTCTTAAATAGATCACAATGGGCCACAACCCATGGGCTTCAAATACACAATAGGTGGGCCCTACACATGGGCCTCATACGTATCAAGTGGGCTGCATGAATGGAACGCATATACATCAAGTCGTCCGCACCATTCCCCAAAATGAATCGTATCGAAAGATCATCTGAACTATACTACAAGTAGCAGTGGAGATAATGATTTCCACCGTTAAAATCCTATAGGGCCGCCATAACATTTATTTTCCATACAATCTGTTTATATGGTCACAAGGACCTGATTCAAGAGGAAAAACAAATATCATTTTGATCCAGAACCCCTGTGGTCCCTAAAGGATTTCAATGGTAGCCGTTCAATCCCACGTTGTTATTTGCAGTGTGGTCCACTCGATAGATGATTAGGATTTAATGCAAACATAATAGGTGGGGGTCCACACCATTGTCCTGACAGGTGGACGGAGTGGATATACGATACATACACCAAGGTGGGTCCCACCTGATCGGACCTTGCTGCTGTCCAAACAAGTGGATGGTTTGGATGCTGCACACGTGCAATGAGTAGAGTCCACAGAAATCACTGACGTCCAGGGCAACATCAGTTGCCTGCTGTATGGGACCCAAACCAGATGGATGGCGTGGAGGGATAGGTATATCAGAGGTGGGTCCCACGGACCTGCTGCGTCACTACACAGCCATGCTACTGGTGTGTGGAAAACCAGCCAATCCGTTTCACACATCAGCATCAGGTGGGTCCCACGTAGGGCCCACATAATATAGTATTTATATATATATAACAGAGGGAGAGGATCCAGCGTCCAGGCCTGGACGGACGGCCTAGATGCAAGACACGTACATCATGATAGGCCCATCGTCTAGATCATGGTGGGCCACGTCAAAATGGATGGACGGTTTAGATATATCATGGTGGGCCTTGTGATTAATGCCCACAGAACTTGCTGCGTTAATACAACAACAGTAGCTATTCTACCACCGTCCAGATCTGCTGGACGGTGAGGATAGAATACATATACCAAGGTGGTCCACCGTCCAGATGCTGGACGCGTGGACACAACACATACATCATGTCAGGGCCCCACGTGGCACTGACCAAACAGGTCCAGCACTGTCTGGACGGTGAGGATGAAACACGTATATCACAGTGGACCACACGTGCACGATGTGGATCCAAAACATACATCGGGTGGGCCACATTTGGCCTGGATATAACACATATCTCATGTGGGCCCCACGCTATGGACGAAACACATATATTAGGTTGGTCCCACTGTCCACGCTGGACGGTGAGGATGGAAAACATACAAGTGGGTTCCTCAGAGCTGGTGACGTCTACACAGCAGCTGGATGCTGCAGATGGACGGTTTAGAGCAAATATATATATCATGGTGGTCCTAAGGCTGTTGGATGACAGTCCAGCATGTCCACTTGATAAACGGTTAAGATATAATACACACCTCACGATCAGACCCACTGCTGATGTGGATCCAGCAGCAGGTGTTGCTGCAGATGGACGGAGTGGATGCTGCACACGTACAGCAAATGGGGGCCACAAATGGACGGTGTTGATAAAACACATACGTCACAGGGGTCCCACCATCCTGACATATGGACGGTGTGGGTATAGAATAAATATGTCAGGGTGGGTCCCACCCACACGTGTGCCACACGTGTGGGGTGGGTCCCCACACGTCCAGCAATAGAGGATGGCAGGGATAAGATATATACATCAAGGTGGTTTGCACGACACAGTCAGATGGACGGTGGCAGACAACACTACATCACGGCGGTCCACACAGGTGGACGGTGTGGATCATTATCAAGGTGGGCCACAAAAGGGGAGAGAGATAGAGAGAGAGAGAGAGAGAGAGAGGAGAGAGAGAAGATCTGGAAATAGCGGAGGAACCCCGCCACTATGAGCCCCTCTTTGATACAGATCATACATGAAGATGAGTCCCACCATATGTGGGCCCTTGATTCATCAAAACCATAAAAATTAACTCTAGAAAACACCCACCTTTGATCTTCTTGGACTTCATCCGCCAAGCATCCTAGAGCTTCAAAGGACGAACTTCAACGGTTGAGATTGGTTTTGGAGGTGTGGATGGGAGATAGGAAGTGGGCCACACAAAGCTTCTCCCATGGAGAGCCATGGACGTGGGTTGCTTAGGAGGAAATGAGAGACAGAGAGAGGTGTGAGTGATGTAAGAGGGTGATGGGTGTGAAAAGGTGAGTGATGGGTGAATGTTACTTGGGTGTAAGGGGCGAGAGTTGACTTTGGGGTTGCTTGGGGATGGGGTTTGTACTTGACATGTTAAGTAATGTGTACTTGATTGATGGGATTAATGGGATTTGGTGTGATATTCTCTTGGGTTTTGCAACGTGCGGTGTTTTTCCTCAAACTGAACGCGGGTCCACATCTTTTGGTCATTGCCTCGGTGCGCGAGATGTGGCATCAGAACTGCGGCGACGGCGCGATCGCACTGGTACAAATCTCGGGTCGAGTCGACTCAGATATATGGGACACGACTCAAGATCGCGCGCAAATGCCGGTAACAGTTCGCTGGTCGCCGGAATTCGACCAGGAGGACCGCGAAAGCCTACGGAACGGTACGGTCTAGGATACAGGCCTTACAAATATGATTCATCTAATTACGTTATTGTATAGTCTAGAATGATAAGGTTAGGTTGTGATTTAGGTTAGGATTGGAGTGAATATCGGAATAGGCGTGGATATATTTTAATTCGCCACTATTCATAATCCAGTCGATTTCTGTTTTCAGTCAATCTTTTGTTGATTCAATTTGAACCGTTTCTGAAAAATTATAAAACTGTGAATTGATACCTTTGATCTTAGTCAAGGGTTAGGATGATCCTACTCAGTATCTGTCGGACTTAAATCCATGCGTACATA
>JAJHSJ010000003.1:19610052-19703312 GCA_021015155.1 Magnolia officinalis
CTGTCACGCTTTATCCTCATGCCTAGGATTTGTTTTGCAGCTCCTAAATCCTTCACGGCAAATTCTCTAGACAATTGTCTTTGAGATATGAGATGTCCTTCATGCTTGAGCCAGCCACAAGCATATCATCAACGTACAGAAGAAGGATGATGTAGACATATCAAACTTCTTCAAGTAACAACAGTGGTCTGCATGACATCTCCTAAAACCGTTTCCCGACATGAAACTATTGAACTTCTTGTACCACTTCCTCGGGGCCTGTTTCAGGTCATATAGACTGCACACCTTGTTCTCATTACCTGGTGCCACGTATCCTATCAGCTGATGCATATATATCTCTTCTTCAAGGTCTCCATGAAGAAAGGCTGTTTTAACATCTAGCTATTCTAGATGTAAGTCCTCTGAAGCCACTATACTCAAGACCATGCGAATCGTAGACATTTTCACTACCGGTGAAAATATTTCAGTGAAATCGATACTGCCTTTTGTTGAAACCCTTTCACAACCAATCTGGCCTTGTACCATTTCGAACTATCGTGCTCCTCCTTTAGTCTGTAACCCACTTGTTATGAAGAGCTTTCTTACCCTTGGGTAGAGTGACTAGCTCCCATGTACGATTAGACTCAAGAGAGTCCATCTCATCATCCATGGCCTGCTCCCACTTAACCCGTATATCTGACTGTAATGCCTCTTCAAAACACTCTGGCTCACCATCATCTGTCAGTAGTAGATAATGTAAGGAGGGTGAGTATCGGACCGTGGGTCTCCTCTCCCGAGTAGACCTCACAACTGGTGTATGTGGCTCTGCCTCATCCTGTGGCACTGTAACACCCATGTCCGGTAACTCTTCCAACTCTACGAATTCCTTTTCTCGGCCTTATTTTCCTGCACACTGTCCTTATGCATCACTTTTTCATTAAAGACACGTCCTTGCTTCTGATGATTTTTCTGTTTTTACATCCCAGAAACTGTAGCCAAAATCATGTTGCCCATAGCCTATAAACGTGCACCTCCTGGACTTCGCATCCAGCTTGTTTCTGTGCTCTGCATCAATGTGAACATATGAAGTGCAACGAACACTCTAGATATGTAAGGTTAATTCTTTCCAGTCCACGCTTCTTCTGGTAGCCCACCATCCAATGGTGCTGAGGGACTTCTATTGATGAGATATGCGGCAGTATTCACAGCATACCCAAAAGGTCTTGGGCAACCCTGCATGTAACCTCATGCTCCTGGCGCGCTCAAGGATGGTCCTGTCAATGCGCTCAGCCACACCATTCTGCTGTGGTGTCCCTGGATGGAATCATTTTCTGATGTTGATTCCATTTCCTGCATAATACTCCTCAAACCTCTTATCATAATACTCTCCCCCATTTTCAGATCTGAGACACTTTACTGTTTTGCCTGTCTCATTTTCTACCATAACTTTTCACTTCTTAAATACATCAAATACATCAGATTTATGTTTTAAGAAGTAGACCCACAGTTTTCTACTAGCATCATCAATAAAGGTAACAAAATAACGTGAGCCACCAAGAGATAATACCTGTACCGGTCCCCACACATCAGTGTGTACAAACTCCAACAGATGTGTCTTTGGAGCGCATCCCATCTTCTTGAAGCTTACCCTCTTCTACTTGCCATACACGCAGTCCTTATAGAATTCCAAGTCAATAGACTTCAGCCCTGGTAGCTTCCTTTTGACAATAGCACTTTCATCCCTTTCTCACTCATATGTCCCAGCCTCTGATGCCATAACTGCCCATTCACTCCAGTTGATGCGACTGCGAGTGAACTATACGATCTTGAAGTCATGTACAAAGTACCTTCCTTTTTACCTCGAGATATTACCAAGACACCTTTTGTGATCTTCCAGGAGTCACTGGTGAATGTCGTCACATAACCGGTATCAGCCAACTGTCCCACTGAGATCAGATTACATTTCAAACTCGGTACATGTCTGACATCCTTCGATTTCAAGACCGTTCCGTCTTTCTGATTTACATGAACATCTCCCTTTCCAACAATATTACACGGCTCATCATCACCCAGGTAGACTCTCCCAAAGTCACCTGACACATAATCACGCAGAACTTCCTTACACGAAGTAGCATGAAACGAAGCACCCAAGTATATAACCCAAGACTCATTCCTCGCATCAAGAGACAAGATCAACGCCTCTGTGTCGCTCTCCTCAGACAGATTCACTGAATCCTTCCCACCTTGAGAGCTTCCTTCTTGTTTCTTGAGCGCCCTGCAATCACGTTTTATGTGCCCCTTCTTGCCGCAATGCCAACACCCGTCTTTGTCTTTCGGTCCCTTGGACTTATTCCTTGACTTAGAACGCCCGTGTTTATTGCCTATTTTGTTCAGCGATCTTCCTCTTACTTCAATGTTTAGAGCATTCCCTGAATCCCCTGAAACTCCTGATGCCTTCCTTCTAGATTCTTCACTGAAAATTAGATCGGCCACATCATCAAATTTCAGCTTTGTCGATCCTGAAGAATTGCTCACAGCAATCACCAAACCATCCCAACTATCTGACAAACTGGATAAGATCAATAACGCCCTGACCTCATCCTCAAAAGCAATGCCAACGGATTCCAACTGGCTCGTGACTGTATTGAACTCATTTAGATGTTCAGTCACGCTCCCACCATCTGACATCTTCATGTTGAATAGCTGTTTCATAAGATGAACCTTGTTGGATGCTGAGGGCTTTTCATACATGGTGGCTAGGGCTTCTATTAATTCTTTTGTCGTTTTTACCTTGGATATATTGAAGGCGACGCTCTTAGACAAAGAGAGTAGAATCGTTCCTAAAGCCTTCTTATCCAGTAAAAACCATTCATCATCTGTCAACTTTTCTGGTTTCTTCTCTTTTCCTCCTAGAGGAATATAGAGGTCCTTCTGATATAGATAATCCTCCATCTGCATCTTCCAGAAGGAAAAGTTTGAACCATCAAACTTCTCAATTCTAGTTTTCCCATCTTCTGCCATCGCTCCCAATAGAACTAAACCAATAGCTCTGATATAGTTGTTGCGCAGCACGCTAACAACGCAGTGAGCCTAGATCCAATCTAAGGCCTCACCCACAAACGATAGACAGGAAGAAATATAAACTAGAAATAGATCAAAGTAATCCAAACAAACCACAAGACAAGATATACGTGGAAAAACTCCAAACTAGGGTAAAAACCACAGATCCAAATTCTACTATGAAGAGAAACGAGATTACAAGGCAATATACTAACCTCTCCCTTGAAAGTACAGAGAAAATCCTTTGCCCACACCTCAGAATAATTTTCTAAATTCACCTTAACCTAAAATAGCCTAAGGACCCCAATTTATAGTTTTGGCAACTTCCCTTTCCGCATCCCAGTTGCAAAAGGACTTGCGACACGAAATCTGCGAAACTCCTTTCGCATCCCAGTTGCGAAAGGACTTGCGACACGAAATCCGCGAAACTCCTTTCGCATCCCAGTTGCGAAAGGACTTGCGACACGAAATTCGCGCAACCTCGACTGGTCGTGGGCGGCCCCAGATGTGGCTCCACTTCTCAACAAATCTTTCCTGCCAAATTAATCAAAATTAGTATCTCAAGATATCATAATTTTTCAATTTAGTTTTATGAAGTATTAATAATTTTGAAATATATTGAAAGCTTTTAGAATGATTATAATATTTGCAATATGATAATGATTTGGTCATTCCTTCTTTGTGCTTGTCAGCATACTTAGCATTGCATTTGTTGCATTCTTTGCTCATTATATCATGCTTTCAGAGATGTAATTTTCGGCTCTTGAGGTTCAACCGCTAAGTCTTTTCTAGTTTGTGCTCCTTATCATTTCTTCGTAGGCTGGCTAGGAGTGTATTTTCCTTGGACCTTTGTTGATTCTGAAAGAGCCTATTCAAATTCTCATTGGCTTCCACTCCAGCATTATCAACTGAGAAAGATGATTGAAAGATAGAATGGTTAAGTCACCAGAAAAATAGAAAACACTTCTTTCAATTTCCATTTACTAGCTTTCCGGAGGATATAGAAGTTGTCGACGATGATTCTATCTCTTTGGTGAACATTTGTTCCTTGTCTCCATCAGGTCCAGTACTCTTCCATTGAGGGAAAGTAACACATTCTGCCATGAACCATATTATCTAAGTAGATTTGCTCATCAATTTGGATTTGACCAGATTGTACCGGAGACTTGCGATATCATTACTAAAACAATGAGAAGTTATGGCATCGAACCATATAACCGGGTCTTAATATGGAAGCAACTTTTGAACGTTCACACTAGATCACGCTTTATAATTCCCAGCTATAATTATCCAGTTCATGCTTTTTATATTTTGATGTGTTGGTGGGCTCATCAATATTACTTAATGCGTGATTATTGCCCAGTCGATTGTGCCATATCGATTCCTCCACCTCACATAATAAATTATCAGAAAGACCAAGGCATGGATTACTTTGAAGAAATAGATCATGCCCCCTCTCTAGGCCAACTTTGCATAAAGATTTCTTCAGAAGATAATATTTACGAAATGAAGTCCATTGATACCCTTGAAGGATGGATAGTATTTGATGCTTATTTGAAGAATCCAAAGAATACATCTGAATGTTTAGATCATCCAAAAGAGTGATAATTCTTTATATTTTCACCCTCCTCCACCTCTACAGATTTTACGAAATAACCTTCCTTCATTGTCAGGAAAGCAAGAGACAGGAAGGCATCATTTCTCTTCGGAAGGATAAGCATATTATAATTGAAGACTCGTAGTCGATCTTGAAGAATTTAACTTTTGAATAAAAAGTAGCAAGTATTTTGAACAAATTTGCTATTGCTGTAATTTGAACCTGCTTTAAGATAAACATATTTTTGTATGTTGTTTAATCAATGTTTGAGATTT
Organism: Magnolia officinalis; assembly: GCA_021015155.1. Classification (NCBI taxonomy): domain Eukaryota; kingdom Viridiplantae; phylum Streptophyta; class Magnoliopsida; order Magnoliales; family Magnoliaceae; genus Magnolia; species Magnolia officinalis. The sequence goes on from JAJHSJ010000003.1 coordinate 19,614,964, forward strand.
TCATCAGGCAACTGCATATTTGAGCATATTTTAAGTAAAATAGGCGAACATGTTTATCTGCAGCATTTTGATGCTACACATAATTTAAGCTCTTGAGTAGTGGAGCTAGTATATTTTTGACTGAACATACTTTGATTGTACATGACTTGACTTTACTGGACACTTTCACACACAGTTTAAACTAATGAGTAGTGAAGCAAGCATAGTTTGTAAGACTCATAAATAGTTGGAGTCGGGTCTTACGTGAATGGTCTCTGTAATTCTTATGAGTTCGTTGAATGAAGTTATTGCGTCCGGAGAGTTCAAAACCACGATCCATCAGAGGGGGCCGGGTGAAGCTACCGGGGCAATGAAACTCGGTGGGTTTACGCAACAGGTTGGCCGCAGTAACTCTCTAGAGTTCATGGGGCGCAAAGGATACCTTGGGGGTACCAAATCTAAGGCCATCAGTCCATCAATGAGGGCTGTTTTCATCTTAGAGACCCTGTCCTTGTGAGTTACTATTGAAATCAAGCCAGGAATCTGGGGGGTCTTACTCATGGTTGGCCTATCTATGGACAATGACCAAAAAGCGCACACTGCAGCCCACTTTTCTTTGTCTGCCAGGTTGGAACCATTCACGGAGAGCATTTTCTCTCATCTTCCCCTGTGACGCTATCAGAAGCTGTATAGACGGCATTGGTCTCACGCGTGACTAGCTTTGTGGACTTTTGGCCACTTAGGGCTTTTAGTCGCTGGATTCATCCGTGCCCGCATGGGTCTAAGCATGTGATGGCCTTCACGGGCTTTTTAGAGGGCCATTAGCTTCTCACTGCTGCCGCATAATATTTGACGTATCACCGATTGTGGTAGGTCTTATACGTGATATTCCGCTGCTGTAGATAATCAATCGATAATTGTAGTACTTATGCCATAGACAATAATATCAATTCGACCATAATGGCTTTTGTAATAGTGGTCAACAACGATTAGCGATGGTGATAAATATCAATTTGACGATAATTATCAGTGCTTGGCGATAATCGGCGATAAATTTGATATACTTGATATGCTTGAGAATCTGACTTTTATAAAAGGGGAAGAATACATAGCATTGCCTTTTAAAGCTTTTTCATTATTTTGCTTGTCTTGCCCCCTTTTGATTGTGAAGTATTATAATGATAATCTTTGGAATCAAAATTGCAGCGATCTTCAAGAATATACCTACCCCCAGTCTTGTGAATTACCTGTCTTGCGGCTTCACATTCCGAACACAAAGATATGAAGAGTCGTGTTTATATTAGAATATTGTTCTTCTTTTAAAATGATCATGACTATTTTCAATCGGATTGCGGGTCATTACTTTCTCTCTTATATCATACGTCTTCCTTATGACATTTCACCATTGTTCCATTTTTTTGTAAAATATTCTTCAAGAGAAGCAATTCTCAGTTTGATGTCCGAGAAAACGATGATAATAATAGTATTTTCTCTTATCTTCTTCATTTCCTTTGGATACTTTGGCCATGACAATTTGATTTTCTTTACGGCCAGCAATTGGTTCACCATAGGAAATCTATCGTCTTCTTCAAATGTATACTTCCCGTAGTTCTTGAATCACCCATATCCTTTCTTTACTTTCTTAGTTTTTTTTCATCCTGACAATTCTTCAATTTTCTTTCCTCTTCGGTAGTATCAGTTGAAGTTCTTTTGAGATTTTGAAGCAGCCGGCTTATATGAGAATCAAACACTTTTGTACTAACCTTTTCTAGATTGCAAGCCTTCTCGATTAAATCTTGAAAGGTTTGTATATTTGGACCAATAAGACCCAATGCAATATCTGGTCTTATCCATTTTAAACATAACTTGATTTGTTCTTCTTCTTCCACAAATTGTGGGCATGATGCCCCCAGGATTCTCCATCAATAGATGAATTCTTTTACTGTTCGTCTTTTCGTTGGCGTATAGAAGCTAGATTGTTCAGACTAATTTCTTTAGTGGATGGCCTAAGAAGCCATGAATAATGATGAATATTCTTGACGAAACACATTGCAGGAAGTATTGTAAGTGACAACTCCCTTATCGTAGTAGTTTTCTCTTTACTTTTCCATATCTTTGACGGATCTCTTGCAAATGTCATATTTATAATTATTTTTCCATCTCATTCTTCGCCTTTCTTTATTACTATCTCTCCTTGGTTTATCATTTTCTGTAACATATCCTTCAATGTAAACACTACCAAAAAAGGGAGCAAAGGATTCAGACCACGTTACTTTTTTGCTACGGATATAAACCTTAGCTATACTTGCTACGGTTTAATCCGTAGCTAAAAAGTTGATACACCATTAATAATTAATAGTGTTGTAAGGGCCTCTATGAGGCCTAAAAAAAACTATATGTTCTATCTAAGTTGTCTATATATTTTTAAATTATTTTGAGCGGTTGAAAAAAAAATTGGCTAGATCAAAGGCTCAAGTGGACCACACGGTAGGAAACATTGATATTAAATTATAGTTGTTTCTTATGGTGTGGTCTAGTTGGGCCTTCAATATATCCAAAATTTGGTTTCCTCAAGTAAAATAATTTATTAAAATTATGAATAGGAATGGATTAACGAAATACATTATGGTGGGCCCCACGGAGTCCCTAATTGGTCCGTCCGTTAAAAGTGCCCCAAATTTGGGCGCGCGCTCAATACAGAGCCGTGCCCAAACACTAATTCTTGCGCTCTCTCTCCCTCTCTCTCTCTCTCACGTACTCTCTCTCCGTCTCTCTCTCTCTCTCTCTTCTCCTCTCTCTCTCTCTCTCTCTCTCTCTCGCACTCTCTTTCCTTTTCTCTCTCTCTCCCTCTCTCTCTCGCACTCTCTCTCCCTGTCTCTCTCTCTCTCCCGCGTTTCAAAACCCTAGACCGTTGAAATTGGGTTTTTCTCTTTCTCATTTAGGCACCTTCTTCAAAACCCTAATTCCGCGGTGCACGATGTCCCTTCTCTCCCATCTGTTGCATACCCTCTACTTTGTTCCAAGTTCAAATCTACAACCTCAGCTCTCGCTTCTGTCGTCGAATCCAAAGACAAGGCCACCACCAAGCTCCTCATCAAATTGCAGGTATTCCCTCTCATTTATCCTCGGCTGATTCGATTGTCTTCATTTTCTGAAAATCATGCCATTTCTTTATTTTCCCCTGTTTTTGATGTTTTCATGGAGTTCTGCGTAGCCTGCTCATGTATGCCTGGAGTGCGTGAGGGATATCCTGATGGAGCATCAGGTGGGCCCCAACATGTGCATGGCCTTGCTTAAAAATTGGTCGGTCGACTGATTAGGTGGGCTACACTTCTGTGGAAATGATGGTTGGTTTAAAAGTGCTGCCGGCGACCTGCATTTGATGTCCACGCGCGTGGTCTACCTAATGGGCGGATGGCATGGGGCCAGGTGATCTTCATTGTATTGGCCACATGATACATGAGTTGACCATCCAGGTTGGCAGGGTGTGTGCCATGTGTCATGATGCGTGTGGCTTAGCAGACCTCACATTGATTTTTTTTTTTCTTTTTCTTCCATGGTCCAGTTATAATAGGGTTTTACATGATTATTTCTATATGGTTTTTGTTGTAAAATCTCATATTCTGAGACTATTGGATTTTTTCTATCATGTGATAGACTTAAGTTGTGAGAACTCATCGGCGTAAACTCGCATACATGCTTTCCAACCTGGACCATCACAAATGAAAATGGTTGGTATACTTGTGGATGGAGCTTGCCTCAAGATCACAATGATCAGATGATCCTGTCTGTTGAAATGGTGGTTGACATAAATGGGCGTTCTGTGGTCCATGTTCAATGAGTCAAGTCAGACAGTTAATGATGATCTGATTAACATGATATTGTTCTATATTCCATCCACATAGGGGCCTACAACTTGGATGGTCTAAGTTGGCATGCATGGATGCCATCTTAAAGATAGATTATGTCACAACTTAGTAGTTTGTGGCCAATGCACATCAAAGTCTAGCCGATCTTATTATTTATTTAATATTATTTTTAAATCTGTTAGATGTAGAGGTGTACACGAGTCGAACCGAGTCAAGCTGGGCACATCTCAACTCGGCTCCGCCACTTGTTGACCCCAGCTTGAACTCGGCTTGGCTCGGCTCAGTCCTCGAGCCTGACTGGCCAGCTCGACTCGGTTCGATCAGCAGCTCAGGCCAATTTGAGTCGAGTTCGCCTATGCAACATTTTCACAAACACATGGACTGCACCTTCAAAATGTCACTGTATGTAAAACAACAGCAGTGGTTTTACAAGTATTTCATCAAACTCCTTCTAAGCAACATAAAAATCAAGAAGAAAAGGCTATTTATTTCATATACATACCTTCCTTGCCACCAGCCACACTTCGTTGAGTCATTTCATCAAACACTTGGTGAGCAACATCAATATTAAAGTAACCGATCAGTCATGGACTTCAAGCATGTTGTTATTGTTGGGCGTTAGTAATCTCTTTTAGTCATGTAGTGTGTCGTGGTTATAATTGAAGATAGTTATATAGCCTTCTTGACCTTAGGTAGTAAGGATCCTTGGATTGTGGAATATGCATCCATTATTCAAAGAAAGGGCGACATTCCAAGCACTCACACTTTCTCTCCTTACTAGCTAAATTGGTGAGTCTTCTTTCCTTCATACTATATGATTCATTGATTGGACCGTTCATCATGTGGGGCTTGATTTGTTTTTTCTAGTTATCTCAAATATCATTTGGATCACATGGTTATAGCAATTGGACTAATGGTTACAAAATGGACCTTTTGTCAAGGGTGGGGAAACATTCTCAAGATTCTTGACTTCGTGAATGGGGAATTTTAGAATTTTTTTTTTAATTGCTAATTGCATGATTTATGTCCTTTTACTAATTGGCAATTAGTGAATTTATCAAGTAACACCAACCCAAACACATTAATTGCCAAATCCAAGGATTTAACAGTTAAAAATTTGCCAAATTCATGCAATTCATGAATTTGGTGTGCATCCAAACAGGCCCGTAAAATGTCCAGCACTTTATAATTAGGATTTTTGGTTGCTGGCCTCTAAGCACATGTCATGGAAGCAGTTCATATGCACATTTTCTTAGAGCATCTTACAGGTTAACCATGTGGGGCATTAATTGAATGGTCAAGAATATTATAGCCATTCTACGCAACCTTTTCTTTATAAAACCACATTACAAAATCCTCAAACCACATTACATTCTCAAGATTCATCAATTATTAAAACTTACCTTTTCCCATCCCCTTGTATCCTTGAAGTACTTATCTGTAATAGATTCATGTTGAACAGAGGACTTAACAGTTTGTCATGCCTTCTAATTAACATTTCTTTTTTTGTGTGGTTTGTGCATCATGATGAATAGAGACAGTGTGACAAGCCAGTTATGAGTTACCTAACGGCAATTCTGATGTAAGTTTTCTGCTGTTTTTTTGTTACATATGATCTTTTATGTGATCCTTGTCAAGTAAATGGTGGCAATCTGCAGTGATTGGGACTTGTTATTATTATACCATCCATTTCTTCTTTGAAGATAATGATTTTGATGGTTTTGTTGCTCAATTTGGTTTTCTACCTATGGACTCATTTAATCAGTTTCTTCCATGTAGATTGAATTGCCAATGCCTTCATAGTTGTTGCATCAATATTCAAAATTCAACATTCCTTCTCTTGCAGTTTTTGGACCAATCCTTATTTGTATATGTATGTTTAGCTATTTTATTTCTTTCTTCTTCTTCTTCTTCTTCTTTTTTCCCCCCACTTGGCATATTTCTGAGGTGAATACTTCCCTTCTTCAACTGGTAGTAAACAATCACAAAAATCACAACTTAAACCACTTTAAACATCCACGCTGACTAAGATCACACTCAGAAGTAAACAATCACAAAAATCACAACTTATTTGTTTTTGTATTGCGAATTAAACCCATTTAATTAAAAAATATGTGATGCTTTATTAACCATCAAGACCTAAATGACAAATCCCAAATTGAAATGCACCCCAAAATAGCCAAAACTTGTTGATAGCTATGAAGAACTCATGTCTCAAACACAGCTCAGGCCCTGTTTGATTGCCACTTAAAAATGATTTCATCTCATTTAACAGTAATGATGTATTAGAGAAAATAGTTTATGTAAATTATGGGTTATCAAAATATGTAAATCATTTTACTCTTTCTGCCAACCCAACTTGTAACTTTGGTTCCATTGTATTGTTTTTTCTTCTGGAATGTAGAATCTCTAATGTTCTTTATGATAGAAAATAAACTATTTCCCACTCACCCGACAAAGGATGCATCCAGCTCCTTGGACAAAGTTATCTTGATCATTGACACGTGCCTTGTGGTTTCAAGGCTAAAAGGTGTACAAAAGACACTTATCAGATACCAATATAATAACCACAACAAAGGAAACAATAATAATAATATTAGTAGTAATAGTTGTAACAGACCATAATAATAAATAAGGTATGCACACAATTATATAAAAGACAATGCAACCATCCATTTCAAGTATATATCTTTAAATTCTCAAATCGTTCATTGCCTGTATATATCTTTAAATTCTCCAATCATTCATTGCCTATAAATTATGGCTGAAAGTACGAGTGCTGGAGTTGACGCTTTTGGAGTCCGAACTCATTCTTTTGAAAAATAGAAAAATGGGAATATTAGCAAATATGGATTTTCTTGTTAAGAAGAAAATGAAAGGTAAAGAAGAGACATAATTGAAACTTTCCCTGTTGAATTTGACATCCAGGAAATGGACCTTTTCCAGAAAACCATAGATTTAAAACCATTAAATCCTTCTCAGAAATCTGAGTTTATTGAACTGATTTGAAATATTACAATTCAATTTTGTTGAATATCCAAACGCAAGGTTTCCATGAATTAGGCAAATGAATTCATTCTAACCCATTTTGTTGAATATCCAAATGCAAGGATTTTTTATTTTTTTATTTCTTATTATTATTATTATTATTTTATTTTTGTGATATGCAATAGCTTTTCAGAATTCATATGTAGGTGCATACTTGTGCTCATTCACATGGAATTTGACTATCTTTCTTAAATTTCTTTGGTTTTTCTAATTTTTGTATCTTATTTTGAATTTCTAGGCCCTAAAACAAGATTCGAGGTGCCGTCAACAATGCTAACAGAATCCTCCAGGTCAGATTGTTGATTGGACCTGATTTTATTTAAATGATCTTGATAATCCATTTTATTTAAATGAGCAGATCCGGATGTACGTTGGAGCTATCCGGATGTTGAGCGGGGGTCCCTGGAAGGTGGGAACCGCTGTTATGACCATAATGAAGCTGTCTATTTCCTATGGACAACAATATGAGTGGCCTGGCCATTTGGACAGGCCCGTGTTTATGTATTATCTTGAAATTGATGAAGCAGATTCGGATGTGTGTCGGAGTTATCCAGACGTTGAGCGGGGGTTCTTGGAAGGTGGGAACCGCTGTTATGATCATGATGAAGCTATCCATTTCCTATGTATAGCATTGGAGGGGCCTGACCATTTGGATAGGCCGTGTTTATATCTGTATTTGCAGGGACCACACCCTTAACCTAAACCACACCCTAAACCTATAACCTAAACCTAAGCCTTAACCTTAACCTATAACCTAACCTATAACCTATAACCTAAAACCTAAACCAACCTATAACCTACCTATAACCTAACCTAAACTTAAACCTAAACCTAAACCTGTAACCTAAACCTATAACCTAAACTCGATCCCGAAACTTATAACCTAAAACCTAAACCTAAACCTATAACCTAAACCCGATCCTAAACCTAAAACCAAAACCAAAACCTATAACCTTAACCTATAACATAAAACCTAAACCTAAACCTAAAACCTAAATGTATTCTCAAATCCCTAAACCTAAACCTACACCTAATCCTAATCTCAAATACTTAACCTAAACCTAAACTTGAAAACCCAAACCTAAACCCAATCCCGAACCCGAACCTAAACTTGAAAAACTAACATTAACCTTTAACCTATAACCTATAACCTAAACTTATAACTTATAACCCAACCTTAACCTAAACCTAAAACCTAAACCTAAACCTATAACCTAAACCTATAAACTAAACCTAAACCTTAACCTATAACCTAAACCTAAACCTGTAACCTAAACCTATAACCTATAACCTAAACCTAAACCTAAACCTAAACCTATAACCTAAACCCAATCCTAAACCCGATCCCGAACCCGGACCCAACTTCCTAAACCTAAACATTAACCCATTCTCAATTCCCTAAAGCTATAACCTATGACCTAAACCTAAACCTAACCTAAACCTAAACCTAAACCAAAACTTATAACCTAAAACCTAAACCTAAACCTAAAACCTAAATGTATTCTCAAATCCCTAAACCTAAACCTACACCTAATCCTAATCTCAAATACTTAACCTAAACCTAAACTTGAAAACCCAAACCTAAACCCGATCCCGAACCCGAACCCGAACCCGAACCCGAACCTAAACTTGAAAAACTAACATTAACCTATACCTATAACCTATAACCTAAACTTATAACCTATAACCCAACCTTAACCTAAACCTAAAACCTAAACCTAAACCTATAACCTAAACCTATAAACTAAACCTAAACCTTAACCTATAACCTAACCTATAACCTATAACCTAAACCTAAACCTGTAACCTAAACCTGTAACCTAAACCCGATCCTAAACCCGATCCCGAACCCGGACCCAATTTCCAAACCTAAACCTTAACCCATTCTCAATTCCCTAAAGCTATAACCTATAACCTAAACCTAAACCTAAAACCTAAACCTAAACCTAAACCAAAACCTGTAACCTTAACCTATAACCTGTAACCTAAACCTAAACCTAAAACCTAAATGTATTCTCAATCCCTAAATCTAAAACCTAACACCTAATCCTAATCTCAAATACTTAACCTAAACCTAAACTTGAAAACTCAAACCTAAACCCAATCCCGAACCCGAACCCGATTCTTAAACCTAAACCTTAACATATTCTCAATTCCGTAAAGCTAAAACCTAAAACCTAAACCTAAACTTATACCTATAACCTAACCTTAACATAAACCTAAAACCTAAACCTAAACCTAAACCAAAACCTATAACCTTAACCTATAACCTAAAACCTAAACCTAAACCTAAAACCTAAATGTATTCTCAAATCCCAAAACCTAAACCTACACCTAATCTTAATCTCAACTACTTAACCTAAACCTAAACTTGAAAACTCAAACCTAAACCCGATCCCAAAACCTATAACCTAAACCAAAAGAAAAACCTATAACCTAAACCTGAACCCATTCTCAAATCCCAAAACCTATAACCTAAACCTAAACCTTAACATAAACCTATAACCTATTACCTAAACCAAAACCTATAACCTAAACCTAAATCAAAACCTATAACCTAAACCTGAACCCATTCTCAAATCCTATAACCTAAACCAAAACCTAAACCTAAAACCTATAACCTAAACTTAAACCTAAACCTAAACCAAAATCTAAACCTATAACCTATAACCTAAACCAAAACCTATAACCTCAACTAAAACCAAAACCTATAACTTAAACCCGAACCCATTCTCAAATCCCAAAACCTATAACCTAAACCTAAACCTTAACATAAACCTATAACCTATAACCTAAACCAAAACCTATAACCTAAACCTAATCAAAACCTATAACCTAAACCTGAACCCTTTCTTAAATCCTATAACTTATAACCTAAACTAAACCTATAACCTATAACCTAAACCAAACCTATAACCAAACCAAAACCTATAACCTAAACCCGAACCTTAACATAAACCTATAACCTAAACCTAAATCAAAACCTATAACCTAACACCCGAACCCATTCTCAAATCGTATAACCTATAACCTAAACCCGAACCCGAATCCCTAAACCTTAACCTATAACCTATAACCTAAGCCTATACCTAAACCTAAAACCTAAACCTAAACTTATAACTTAAACCTAAAGCTATAACCTATAACCTAAACCCTATAACCTAAACCCAAACCTAAACCTATTCTCGAATCCTAAAACCTATAACCTACCTTAACCTAAACCTATAACCTAAACCTATTCTCAAATCCCAAATTGTATAACCTAAACCTAAACCTTAACCTATAACCCAACCTAAACCTATACTTATAACATAAACCTATTCTTAAATCCCAAAACCCATAACCTAAACTTAAACCTTAACCTAAACTTATAACCTATAACCTAAACCAAAACCTATAACCTAAACCCGAACCCGAACCCGAATCCCTAAACCTTAACCTATAACCCAACCTAAACCTATACTTATAACCTAAACCTATTCTCAAATACCAAAACCTATAACTTAAACCTAAACCTTAACCTATAACCCAAACTAAACCTATACTTATAACCTAAACCTAAAACCTAAATGTATTCTCAAATCCCTAAACCTAAACCTACACCTAATCCTAATCTCAACTACTTAACCTAAACCTAAACTTGAAAACCCAAACCTAAACCCGAACCCGAACCTGATTTCCTAAACCTAAACCTTAACCTATTCTCTATTCCCTAAAGCTATAACCTATATAACCTACACCTTAACCTAAACCTATAACCAAACCTAAACCTTAACCTAAATCAAAACCTAAAACCTAAAACCTAAACCTAAAACCTAAACCTAAACCTAAACCTAAACCTATAACCTTAACCTATAACCTAAAACCTTAACCTAAACCTAAACCAAAACCAAAACCTATAACCTTAACCTAAACCTAAAACCTAAATGTATTCTCAAATCCTTAAACCTAAACCTATACCTAATCCTAATCTCAACTCCTTAACCTAAACCTAAACTTGAAAACCCAAACTAAACCCGATCTCAAACCCGAACCTGATTTCCTAAACCTAAACCTTAACCTATTCTCAATTCCTTAAAGCTAAACCCTAAACCTATAACCTAAACCTAAACCTAAAACCTAAACCTAAACCTAAACCTATAAGCTTAACCTAAACCTAAACCTAAACCTAAAACCTAAATGTATTCCCTAAACCTAAACCTACACTTTTAGGTAGGAGAAGTTTACTTTTTATAGTAAGTCACATATTTTAGTGTGTTTGATCAGAGTTTTGAGTTTAAAAGTCCATCCTAGGTTTGAACACATTACTCATGTTGGATTTTGTCATAGTTTAGAAGATTTGTACGTACATTTTTTATTTCTTCATATATAAGTGTTTTTTTTTTTTAATTTTTTTTTAATTTTTATTTTTATTTATTTATTTTTTTTTGTCTTTCTTCCTTTTGAGATGTGTACAAAGGCATGCTTGTTTGATTGTGTCTACAAATGCTGTTTTATACAGGCTGACAAGCCAAAGAAGTCACTGGAGGATGAAATTCATTTTCTCAAGGAAAGAGTTTCAGAACTTGAAAGTGATCGTGTCGAAGTCCACAGAAGTTACATCTGCAGTTTTAAGGAAAGAAGAAGCTCTATCTTCTGCATTTGCTGAAATTGACCGTCTAAAGGAAGAAAATTCTGTAAAAATGTGAGCATTATTGAATGCATATGGAGGGTGTTTACTATGTTGGAGTGTATTTATTCCTATAGACATGAGGGCACGCCTTAGTTGTAATTCTTATGATAGGTTGAGTAAAGTAAAGTATTGTTTATTTAGAAATGTGAATGTAGGATGCATTGTATGATTTGATTGCTATTTATGCATCGTTTTTTTTTTTCTGATTGCATTTTATGTACTATTTCTATCAACATTTAGCTTAGATGAGTTATCAATCACAGCAGATTCTTGCAATGGAAACAGGTCGTATTATTACAATTTTTAAAAATAGCTACGAATATATCCGTAGCTATAACTACGACTTTTGTCCGTAGTTATTGGTATCTATTGCTACGGATATAATCCGTAGCTATGGTATCTATTGCTACAACAATTATCCGTAGCTATTGGTATCTTTTGCTACGGATTATATCCGTAGCTATTGGTATCTTTTGCTACGGATTATATCCGTAGCTATTGGTATCTATTGCTGCAGATATAATCCGTAGCTAGACCTTTAGCTACCCCACCTATAAGCGCGGACGTACTACAGATTATATCCGTAGCAAAAGGGCTTTTGCTACGGTTTTGGGCCGTAGCCTTTGCCCATTTTTCTTGTAGTGAAAACAGTTTTCTATGGAATGTCCTAGGAAACGATGATAACAACAATAATTCTTTTCTTTTGTCATCTCAATTTCATCTGGATATTTGGGCTGAGGTAACTTGATAGCTCCAACAGTTTACCATTGATCTATTTGATCATATTCTTTCTATTTTGTTTTGAAACACTGACATTTTCCTTGGCATTTTCCTGGCCATTAACTCCAATGCATGTGCTTTTGTAGCGAGATCTCAGAAGGTCTTTATGTTGGCGTCTGGGAGTCCGAACACAATTCTCATTTTCATAGAGTTTAAGCACATCTTCACCTGTTCCTTTTCTTTGGATAACTGTCTGCATGAAGCTCCCAAAGTTTTCCATCTATCAATGAATTTCTCCACGGGTTATGACTCCGGCGATAGTTCAAGACTTGTCACTTCTAATCAATACAGGTTAATTCTTACGACTTGGAGATTGGTTACGCTTATAACAGTTGTCATTGGTTGTAGCTTGAACGTATGTATTGTATCATAGTTCTTTCGATCGTTGCTTAACTTTACTCTTCGATCTTTGCTTAGCTTTTAGAGCTTTAAATTGAAGCTTTATGGGTGAAGCATGAAGCTTTGTATTGGAGCTTTATTGCTGATTTGCCCCTTTTGATTGGGTAAGATTTTCTCTGAGAATCTTCACAATCAAAACTATTTTACCTTTCAGCCGTATCAATAATTCGATCGCCATAATACTCCCGGGCTTGAGCATTATCATATAATAGTTCAGCCGTAGTAATGATACTGGCTCTAATGTTGACCTGATCCGATTCTCCTTGAAGATGTCGACATGATGCCCCCAAGTCTTTCCATAGACTAATGAATTCGTCATCTAATTCGTCTTTCTCATTGACAAGCAGAGACCAATTTAGTCAAACTGAGTTCTCTAGTCTCGTCTATCTTTGATCGTAACTACTTCAACTTTCTCTAGTATTCTCTGTGGCGATGGTTGTGTATTGTCGATGCAATTTTGAAAAATCCATTAGGTATGAAGTAAACAATCACGTTAGTCAGGATAAAATCTATTGCGGTTGTGTAAGGATGGAATACCTGTTGTTCAAAACAGAGTATCAGTTATTTTAATTAAATAAAATTGTACTTTGTTTTAGAGATGAAGGGAAGGATGTTCCCGTTGAGAGTTGCCATTTTGGCGTTTGTACGACGCCAAACAGTAATGAAAATCCTCTAAATAGTTTCTAAGTTATCGTTGAATAATATTCCCTAGCAGAGTCGCTATTTTGTTTCAACAAGAAACGAATTTGTTTCGATAGGGGAATTATCATTCAATAATAACAAAAAAAAATAGAAGAACATTTATCATCATAGATTTTATTAATTCTGAGTTTCAATTACATTCTCTTACCCCTTGATTCTAAGACAAAGTACAATGAATCTATACAATGAAAGAAAGGATAATTAATTCAATAGCGATTTCAACAACATTTCGACGTATTTGGTGTCCGTCAGAGTGACAGAGGAGTTGTGAGGGTCCAAAATCTTTTGTTTCGAGTTGACACATGAGAGGTGTATGCATCGAAAATCAAACTACAAAGGGAACCCTCAAAACTGCAAAGCACAGAGTTGTGCAGGCCTTTTATTGCACAACCGCGCAACCGACCCATAAATTCACGCAACACTATTCACTCGCGCAACACTATTCACCCATGCAACACTATTCACGCGGTTCCTTCTCTCTCTGAAATTTCTGTTGATGCAAATGAGAGGGGAGGGGGTATTTATAAGCTTTCACACGTGCAAGGCTTCGATTTTCGTGTAACGGGCCCCATTCTGCGCAACACTATTCACCCACACAATACTATTCATCGTGCGCAACACTATTCATCCACGCAACACTATTCATTGCACACAACACTATTCACCACGCACAACACTATTCAAGCGTAACTATTCATCTGCGCAACACTATTCATCACGCGCAATACTATTCATCATGGCTCTATTCATCAGTGCAACCATTCATCTTGGCACTATTCATTGTGGCAGATTTTCCAGAGAGGGATGATAGAGAGAGGGCCACGTAATGGGCAGGGTTGCCTATCTTGGTCCTCGATGCGCATCAAACCAAACTTCTATCGACTCATGTATTTTTGTGCCCCAACAGTCCAAAGTCAGACCGTTTATATATATATGTGTGTGTGTGTGTGGTAATAAATATAGTACTTTAGTTTACTCAGATTTCTAATATGACAAGATCCGTATGTCCAACAAGTCATAAAGCATACGTCTTTCATAAACCTAGAACATATCATATACTTAGTTAATATGAGCAATAGCATATGAAGGCCCATATCCGAAGTCTATCTATCCGAAGGTAGATCCGGTGAAACTCATAGCCAAGACCTCCATACCTGAACCTTGTGGATGGGTTGAGAAGAGAGGGTATGATTTCTTAAATGCTTGGTTGATACAAGCGATAACATATGAAGGCCCAGATCCAAAGTCTATCTAGATATAGTGAAATCCATAGTTAAGACCTCCATAATCGAACCTTGAGGAGGGGCTGAGAAGAGAAACTTAATAATTATATGTATACCATTCGTAAACCTCATGCAACATAGTCATGTCCATGTATTGATTAGAGTCACCACTAGCCAAAATGAAGGCTCTAGAATATACGGTTGGCAAGAATCCATGGAATCACCTAAAGATTGGGAAAACTGAAGAATCCCTGACTTGAGTGATTCTTGGATAGGTCTGCTCTATGGATTCCGGGTAAGGGCCTAGATTATGGAAAATGAAGAGGTTAGGCACCCTTTTACTGCCCGTGTCAAACACAATCTCTATTTTGCCAAGTTGTACGCTTTCAAAGGAGATTTAATAAACTTCAGTAAAATACTAAGATTTAAATGTCTAAACTATAAAATATAAACTAAAAACAAAATGGAAATGATAGAAAAGAGTTGTTCCAATGAAAGTATGAAAAATAAAAAAGAACGTAATGTTTTTGATTACTCCTTTAAGCCATATTTTCTAATACAGGAGATCCTTAAGAGAGACAACTGTAGAGTATACTTTATGTGATGTCAGAGCAGATCCTACTACCTCAAGTTTTCAAAGAAGGGGAGTTGGAATGTACAAAATAAAAATGATTGATTGAAAATACAACCTTGACTTTGAAGTTGAAATACAATAGAAGAAGATTGAAAAATTAGAAGAGACCAAGAAAACAAAGACTCAGAGTCTATCTCTATCGTTGGTTCTCTCTTTGGCTCGCTGGACGCTCTGGCCCTGAAGGCCTTCCCCATTGCGAGGCCCCCTTTTATAGGTGTTTTAGGTGGCAGGTTCGAATGCTATGAACCTCAAATTTGGTTTCAGAATTAGGTTTGTGCAAACCAGACCATCCCATGGCTCATGGATGGACGCTCGTGACGCTCGTGTGAGCCAAGTCGATGTGTAAGTGAGCGATTAGTCGGTCAAAACTAGTAAACGGCTAGAGCCCAACCGTATATACACTGAAATGGCTAGGTTGTAACTATTTTTGTGTGGAGATGATTAAGCCCCCACTGTTTTGGTGTTGGGGTGTCTTCACTATTGTTCTTCATTTTTAGTACGAACTTATAAGATGATATATTGATGTACATATTTTTAGACGAATGAGGCATTGTAGCCTATGCAAGTGCCCTAGTTTGTCAATTAGCATGAGTTATGAGTCTTAGAGCCCGAAGAGCCCCAAAGAAGTTTCAGTTTGAAGACTCAAAGATCGAAGGCATTGAAAGCATGAAAAGTAAGAAAATGACCAAGTTCCGGGACCTCTTCAAAAATTTATACCAATCTCATAAAACTAAACCTTCAATCTAGCTCAAAACCCCGTAGGAAAAACCAACTAAAAGAATGCTAGTAAGAAGTATCGGAAGCAGTCTGTTCAAAAGAAAAACATAAAAAAACAGACTAGTTTCGATGACATCAAAGTCCCATCGAACTAGCTTTGATGGCATCGAGCAAGGAGACCCAACTATCTAGCAACTAAACATCAATATTCTGGATTTTCTCAATGGCATCGAAGGCCCTTCGTTGGCTTCGAAGGCTCCCTTCAATGACATCGAAGCCCTGTCGATGACATTGAACATGAACTCCAAAATGTCCAGCAACCTAAAGGCAAAAATCTGAATTTTCTCGATAGCATCGAAGGTCTTTCGATGACATCGAAGGGTCCCTTTGATGACATCAAAGACCTGTCGATGACATTGAACTCAGTCACCAAAATGTCCAGCAACCTCAAGTCAAATTTGGGGATTTTCTTAATGGCATTGAGAAATCCTTTCAATGGCATCGAAGGACCCATTCAATGACATTAAAGGTCACTCGATGGCATCAAACAGAACTATCCAACAACATATTGAAGAACAATATGATTTTCTCGATGATATCAAAGTTCCTTCGATGGCATCGAAGGGACACTTCGATGTTATCGAATACCGATCGATGACATCGAACGTGACAATTTTCTGCTCGTTTTTTTACCATTGCAAATCTTCTCTATATATACAAAAGAGGGGTTTCTTGAGAAATAGAGAGAGCCTTGTGTGTGAGTAACCATAGTTAATACCCTACTTCTTAAGCTCTCTTTCCTCATAGAGTTCATCATTCAATCCATGTCTTAAAGACAGTCATTGAGCATTTGAAGTTTGGATTGAAGAATGAACTCTAGCATGCATTAATGTTCTAGTAACCACACATATTAGTAAATTCGTTGAATGCTTAATCATGAAAATCCTTGACTTTCTCATAAAGACTCATCATTGTTAAGCTAGGATTCATCAAACCCTGGACCTAAAACTTCGGCTTCTTCAACGACACATCAGCAATACGGTTGGGTACAAGGAAGATGAAGATGCTTCATGATTCGAGAAGATCTTCATCAAAGGTGCTTTAATGGGGCTCCTCCAGTTTTAGGTAAAAAGTATTTTTGAATCCATTGTGTCTGGAAACCATTCCTTGTGTAGGATTAGGTTTAAGAGTTTCAAATACCAAACTCGACAAGACCTTGTATAGGATTCCAATGGGAGAGTCCGTCGTCGTCCTTATGTAGGACTTTGTAAGATCTTATGTAGGCCATAGATGAATTACATTATCTTTCAATTATTATTTCAATTGACATTCCATAATGTAATCATTTGCTTTTTCTGTCAGATAAATTACATTTTTTTGTTGTAATTCTTTACTTTCAACTCACTGTTTACATTTTATAGTATAATCCGTAGCGTTAATCAAGTAGCTGGTATTTTTATCTGTAATTTGAGTCTACGCTCACATGCTTGATTCAATTCTTTACTCGAAAAAGTGTTTTGCAGCTGTTCTCTACGATTAACTACAAGAATCCCTTTCTCATCTTTTTTATCTGCATCGAAAAGTCCTTTCATACAGAAGGCAAATGTGCAACCCATTATCAGATGACAAACCATACCCTCTAAATATCACCTAATCTTATTTACATATTGAGTGAGTGACTGAATAGGTCGTGTCAGTCTATCTTGGTGCTTGGGGTCATAGTTGTTCGGCTTGTATTGAGCTGTAATTCAATTTTGACACACCCATACATGTATAACCAAAAATAGAAACACGCAACACATGTATGCTTGTGTCAATCTTCAAGTATTAAAATATATGACACGTGTCAAACTGTATGCATAGCCATAAATAAAAATAAAACTAGTTAATTTTTAAATTCTTCAAATGTGCTACAATCTATTTTATTTATGCTTGGGAATATCTGAGTAACAAAGGTAATAACAAACTAACCTTAACAACATGCTAAAATTTGCCATGACATGGCTTTTTACCGAATCCAAAATAAGTTGAACCTTCTATCCTAAATATTATGTTGGGTCAGGCCAATGGCTCATCAGAGCCTTGCATCTAAATCAGGTTTTTAGGTTAGCCAACTTTCAAGATAGTAGGGTCCCTTGGGTGGTGTGATTTTCACGGTGGCCCTGAAGTTGAGACCTAATGGGCAATCCAAATCTTTGATTTGACCCTTCATGATGTGTCTCCGTGCAAAAGACACGGTTGGATCATTTCCTTTCTTGCATGTCTAGACTGCATGCAAAACTGTAATCAAATCACTATCATACTGATATCACACGTGAGTCGACTGAATATATTAATTTAGTTTAAGGTGGGGCAGTATTAAATATTTAGAACCATCCAATCAAACGGTATATTATCTGCTTGTTGGACCAAAGAAAAGGACGACATTTGTTTTTTCCCTTTCAAATAAAGCTTTTGTGTGGCTGATTGAATGACTAAGAATCCATTCAAGGGGTCCACAGTTGTGGGCCACTTTTCAATGAAACCATGCATGGGTCAGAGATGGACGCGGATTGCTTGGTGGTCCCAACGATAGACCGCGCTCCAGCAAACGATCACATCATGTTTTAAAGGCATTCTAATTCCACTCGGTAGTGGGAGCCATACACATCCACGCCCAGGTGAGATCTGAACCATACATCAGGTGAGCGACACTCACTATATCTTCTATAAAAAATCAGGCCATTTTACACCTCAGATTTGCCACAGTATATCAAAACAAACAAATGGCTGAGAATAATTATAACCGTTAATTTCGTTTATACATTGTGACCCACCAGAGTGAAATTCATGTCATGGGAAACTCGGATCTAAAACATGCATTTGATATTTGCACGCGTACCGCGTGAGGATTTGTACGGTCATACACGCGTGTGGAATTAGCACGCCTCCATGTTTTAAGTCCCCATGATTCATCACATGCGTAGGAATGCAAGCGGCCCAGCTGGTGATCTCCGCGATGGGATGGCCCAAAAATCAAACCGGCAGGACGTCTAGTCAGCTGGATATTTCTGGACGCGGATTTCGTCGTACCCGCTCTCGTCTCCAGCTGAGAACGGGCAGGATCTTTGAGTGGCCACTGTGATGTTTGTGTATTATCCACACCGTCCAATCATTTTTTCTATAATTTAAGGGTATAAAACTAAAAATGAGGCAGATCGAAGCTCAAGGACTACATAATGGAGATTAAACTCATAATGTTGAAAACTTCTGTAGCTTCTTGGGGTCACATTAGTTTTGGATGGATATGATATTTGTGTTTTCTCTTCATCCATTCAGGTCCATGTAACTTTATGAATAGGTTGGATGGAAAATAGACATCACTGTAGGTCCTAGAAAATTTTCAACGGTGAGAAGCATTATCACCGCTGCTTCCTGTGGTGTGGTCTACTTGAGATTTAGATTTACCTCATTTTTGATCTTACATATTAAAATCATAAGTAAAAATTGATGGACGGTGTGGATAATAACTATACATCACGGTGGCCACTCAAAGCTCCTGCCCGTTCCCAGCTGGAGACGGGCGGGGTAGCACACAATCCGCGTCCGATATTTCTCAGATTGACGTTGATGGTCGTCCTTTGCACATGCCACGTGTATGGTGGATGAGTGCCGGCCACATGTTCACATTCCATGAGTCCGAGGGAAAAGCCCACGCTGCTCGAGATCAGCTTGTAAGAACCTCACTCGGGGACACCAAGCACACGTGTGAGGTTGGACTCTCAATAGGCAATCTCCACCGTTCACATGCCACATCTAAAAGAGCAGGCTGATCTCGGACCGCTGCTAGGTATCCTAACCGTTCTTTTCTTTTTATCCTCGTGGCCCACCCAAAGTTCATATCAGCCTGTTTTTGGGAACGCTGAATCAACAAAGTGGGATCTCACGCCGAATGGTCTCGATCTCGCACGCGTACGACGCGAGTGCGCTTTTTTTTTTTTGACACACGCACACACACCCCACACACTCACGCCGTAGAAGACGCGAGTGCGCTTGTTATACCGAAAGGGTATGGAGTTATTTGATACTTTGGTTGAGCACAACGCTTGATACGCGGGCACCCAGAAATTATACATATTGTGTACCTTGATTCAAATAATACTGACTAGATTGTGGGACCCACTGCCTCAGATTTGTTGAAAAATCCTAACCTCTGATTAGTTGAAGTAGGAAACTGAATATTTTTATTTAACCGTTCAATTAATGTCCACCAATCGGACAGTTAGATAATAAAAAAAGCTCTCTTTTTTGTACATATACATCTAAAATGATTAATAACATAATTTAGACAGTTCCGTTTTAATTAATTCTGTTTCAAAACAGCAATGCCTAAGTACCTGTGCATCAACCAGCATACTCTACAGTGTACCAACGTCTTTCTCAAAGGGAAGAACAAAGAAGGGCATTTGTGTCATTTTAAGAAAAACGATGCCAATTTCCGAAGCTAGTGGTACAACTGCAATTAAAACAAAAACGAGGGCCATTCGTGAACCCATTATTTTAAAGCAGAAAATCCGTATCGCTGAACGGTTTCACGACTAAACGCTTTCTCTATAAATATCCTTTACCTGCCCTCACGTCCCTCATTTCCCAACCGTCTCTCTCATCTGCTTTCTCTCTCCTAGGGTTAGGGTTTCCTTTCATCAGTCCTTTCTTTCGTTCTTTGGTGGTAGCGATGGCCCAGGAGAATGTCGATCTCCATAACGGCGGAGCCGAGAACGGGAGCTCCAAGGCCGTGATCTTCTCCTCCCTCAAGCCCCAGCTGTGTGTCCCAGCTCCCAAGGCCGCTGATGCTGTCCAGTTCTACAAGACGGCCTTCGGAGCTGAGGAACTGAAGCGTTCTGTCCACCCAAAGAGGAAGGCGGAACAAGAGCTCCCTCTCATCCTCAGCGCTGAACTCAAGCTCGGTCCCTCCGTTTTCATTGTCTCCGACATCACCGACGAAAAGTAACCTTCCATCTCCCTCCCTCCCTCCCTCCCTCTCTCCTTCATATGATGTCATTTTCTCAAGTTCTTTATGCGATTACACTAGCTTCCACCTTCCGTACATCCCGGAGTTCCATCGATGTTGTCCGTACGTTTATCTTCCTTGCAAAATGTTGGACCAGATAAACGATGCAGATCACGCATGCAAGAGATGCTGCGACCTGTAAACGCCATTTGTACCATACGTTAATCTTGTATTCGTCTCTGAAATGAGTTACTACACCATATTTCGACTTCTGGTAATGCAATGTTGAAAATAAAGGGTTGTATGTATGAATCTGTGGGGGTCTTGATTTCAGAATCCCTTCATAGTATCTGTTTTTGTTTTTATTTATTTTTTTCTAATTTTAAATCTACTTTTCTGATTTTACTCGTTGACGTGACAGCTTCAGGCCGACTGACGGAACGGGCGTGGCCTTCTGCCTAGAGACCGACGACGTTGACGTCGCCGTTAAGAAGGCCGTCAGTGCTGGCGCGGTGGTCGAGGCAGAGCCTGCTGAGGACGAGGGCGCGTGCTGCGGTGCGCGTGCAGGGAAGGTAAAGGACCCCTTTGGATACGTCTGGGCCATCTGCACTCCTGCGAAGAAAGACGCTGCTGACGTGGATGCTTAATAGCCCTTGGATGTTGTTGCTGCTTTTTTCTATTTTGCTGCTTTTCTGAAAAAATGGACTGATAGTAACTAAGCTTAGTCTATGTAGTGAAAGATATACGGTCGCCTTATGGTGACCGGGAGCCCAGGTAATTACGGTTGTAAATTTTGAAGACTTTCATTGACTAACCGACAGCTGGCGTATGCTTTTAATCGTAACCCTTCTCTTCATCCTCTTTGGAAATGGGAGGTATTTCTATATTTTCATTTTGCAGTATTTATTTGCTTTCTATGAGATTTATGTGATATCATGCGTCAGGGTAGTCGTGCCGCTCGTGATGCTTTCTTATCTACACCATTAATGCGGTGCCACGTGTCGATCTGATATTCAAGGATCTGTTTACGAAGTTATTTATGATCCTTGGGTTTATGACACTGGTACATGCCTTGTTGAATTGTGATTTGAGAATTCTCAACATGAAAATGCTTGCTAGATTCCCGCCAACGGTAACATATTGTGGGCGGATAGATGTGCTTGCGGTCCGGATTTCATGGTGTTATTGGATAAATACATTTTGTGTTCCTGAGCCGCTCAGGATCCTACCATGTATTATCCCCATTTGGGCCCACGTGTTAGATGGTCCGGTGATATAAAAAATTGGAATCTAATGTGTGCGGTTATGGTGGTTGGACCATTTCATTATGTGGATATGTGATATAATTATTTTTAATATTATATTTTATAAGAAGTTTTTATTATTTTGGTGAGTGTGATGTGTTAGTTTATAGGAACCTCGATGCGAGAATAAATGCATGGCATTTTGGCATTAGGTGGAGCTAGTGGTCCGTTGGCTACACGAAAAGGATGGGTGGTTGTCTGGCCTGATAAAATGTCAAGGTTGGAAGTTGATGTTCTTATCTTCGAGATTTCTCTGGCATGGTTCATCCAGGGGCAGACGAGGATTGTGGTCCCTGCTTTCCCAAGCGGAAAGTCAGTTGAATGGACGGTTAAAAGTGGATGACCTCCACCTCGTCCATCAGGTGCGCCACCACTAGGGGTTTAAAGCGCAGGTGTGCTTTACCCCCTGCGACAGTTTAGATGGGATCCACCATTAGAATCACGCGGATTGCGTACGCTACCCCAGCCCGTCCCTAGCTCCAAACGGGCAGTTCTGTGGGCGGGTCCACCGAGATGTATCTGTACATCCAAGCCGTCTATCCCTATTTTAAGGCATCAAAACAAAATTGAAGCAGATCCAACTGTCAAATGGACCACACCCATATGACTCTTGCATTTAATGCAACTTACATTTAATGCTCTGTGCATTTTAATGCAACCAAGCTTATTATTTGGTGCGGTACACTTGAGCGTTGGGTCTGCCTCATTTTTGTGCTCATGCCTTAGAATAATCTAAGAAAAGATTGACGGCTTGGATGTACAGATACATCACGGTGGGCTCACCCACAGAACTGCCTGTTGGAGAGATCTTTTGAGGGCATTTCCAAAGAATGAGGCAGATCTAAAGCTTAAGCGGACCCACCGTTGAAAACAGGTGGGGATTACTCCAACCACCGTTGAAGCCTTCCTATGGCTAGCCATGATGTTTATTTGAGGTGCATCCTGTCTACAAGTTGACATGGGACAAGGGAAAACAAAAATATCAATCTTGATTGGGAAGTTTCAATGGTAGGCTTTTAATTCCTTCTGTTTTCTGTGGTGGGGTCAACTTGACCTTTGGATCGGACTCATTCTTTTGCTCATGCCTTCAAATGTTATCCAAATTGATGGATGGTATGGATACAACACATACATCATAGTGGGACCACAGAACGTGGTGACCGCGGGTTCAGTGGCTAATCCACGTCCCGTACAGTAGCAACCTCGCCACGAACGCGGATTAGCTACTGAAACGGTGAGCAGTTGAGTTGCGAGACGTGCTACTGAAGTGACGTCACCGAGTTCTATGGGCCCCAGCATGATGTATCAATCCGCATCCGGTCGTACAATTTTCATGTGTCATCTAATCTATTCAGCTAACGTGCCCCGCAGGAGATGAAGGGACGCATTGAAAATCTGGAGATTTAGGTGTGATTTTACAGTGCTTATTGCGGTGCGGCCTATCAGAATCTTGGATTGGAATAATTTTTATGATCCATGGTCAAAATGCAGTGGCACACCTGATGGACGGCATCGATCTGATCTGTGCGCATTTGGCACTGAGGTAGTTCAAATCACGCCCCTCCATGTGTCCACACGCGGACTAGCTAGCCTAGTCCAACGGACGGAAGCTCGAGTCCAAAACGTAATAATAGATGAGAAAATCGAGAGAACTCATCGTTATTCGTGATTACATTGGACTTGTAGATAATCCATGTCATCACTCCAGACCACCCATCCAAATGTATTTTGTTGTATTTGGACGTGTAGATAATCCGTATTTCGTTGGCTGCCTTGAATAGAAAATTGCACTGATTGGTGATAAGTGGAATAAAAAGAAAAAATGGATGCAAAAGATTCAGTAGAATTTTTATAGGTCTAATCAGGGATGTTTAAGTACCATGAAGCAGATTTGGATACTGACAATGCCAGTAGCGAAGTCGCTATTTAACGGGGCTCCTTGGGCTGGCCCATAGCTATACATGTGTTTTATTGCGTCGTTTTGTATAATTATTTTATGGTATAAAACAAAATTTGAGGCAGATTCAAATAATAGGTTAAGGGGTCGTTTGGCACTGTGGATTGGAGGGGATTAGAGGGGGTTTCAAATTCCCTTTGTTGTTTGGCAGCAAAAAGCAACTGGGGATTGCCAATCCAGGGGGTTTCCAATCCCCTCCCTGAGGGGGTTTGTAATCCACAGTGAGAGCTTGGATTACACCTAAAATCATTTCAATAGTTGCAGGTGTAAATGTATGTCACTGTACACTATCATTTTATTGGACACATGACCCACTAACGATGACCAGCACCGTCCAATCATTGTTCATGTAGATTATCACCGTCTAAACATTGTCCAGCACCGTCCAAACATTGTTCATATTAATCAACGATTAAAAATCGTTGGTTAGTCATTCAGACATGATCTTGTGCTTGCGGTCCATCCAAGACTTGGAATTTCACCATTTTCAGGCAAAACATGTATTTTAGTGGGCTTATCACAACCATAATGTCAAAAATTATATATCTCACTAATTGGAGATATTAAAGTTGATTTAGTACTTAAATTCATACACCTGTAAATATACCATGTAAATATACCCTGTATAGGTATTTTTGAATTAAAGTTGATTCACACTCCAAGGTGCCAAACACGCCAGGAGGATTGCCAATCCAGGGGGTTCCAAATCCACGCTCCCAAACAGGCCCTAACCATATTTTTTTTTTTTCAAAAAAGTGGGAAAGTGGTGATTGGATAGACAAAATTATCCGGTGTCCACCCGGCCAACATAGAGACTTCCAACCTCGTCAGGGGCTTTTTTTTTTTTTTCTTTTCTTTTCTTTTCTTTTCTTTTCTTTTACACACGCACACACACCTCACACACTTACACTAGTGGAATTTCACCACCTATGGATACTCGAACCCTTGACCGGGTGTTGAAACTCCTGAGAGTCTACCACCTGAGAGTCTTGTCAGGGGCTTATGAAGTCTACTGTGGTGTATATGTTTTGTCTGTTGTTTATCTATTTTGAAAAATTATTTTAAAACTTGAGGAGACCCATTAAACTCAACGTGGACCACACTATCCAGGAAATAAGTAAGGATTGAGCTCTTACTTCAAAGCTTTTTAGGGCTCACCTTGATGTTTATTTGCCATATTACTTGTTCACATTTATAAAGGGAAAATATAAATATCAGCTTGATTCAAAACTTTTGTAGCCCTTAGTAAGTTTTTAACAATAAGCTTTCAATCCTCACTGCTTCCTGCGGAGTGGTCCACTTTGAGCCTTCAATATGCCTCCTTTTCGGTTTCGTCTCATGAAATGATCTCTTAAAATGGATGGATGGTAGGGATAAAACATATATATTGAGGTGGGCCCCACAAAGCACCTGATAGGATTGTCCATCTCTAGCTAGGTCTTGGTGGGAGTAGTACCTAATCTGCACTTGTCATTATTAGAAACTATGTAGGACCCATTATAATGTTTGTTTGACATCTAGCTTGTTGACTAACTTGGACGAAGTAAAAACACAAACGTAAGCTTGATCCAAATTTGTGACCCTGTGACAAAAGTTTATAACGGTGTGTGATCAATCACTACTGTTTTCTGAGATTTTGATCTGCCTCATTTTTAAGATCATGTCTTGAAATAATTTGAAAATTGACTGGACAACGTAGATGAGACACATACATCATGATGCCCCACAACAACGTCGTGTACTCGCTTTTGGCAGTGTTAGTATGGAATCCATGTCTTCAGGACCATTCGATTGTTGTGATTCATGCACGCTGGTGGAATAAGAGCACGTTGGACCCAACAGAGTCCGGATATGTGATGTTTATCCCAATGAGTACAGATGCAACTAGGCGCATGGGAAGTTTCCGTGCACTTGGCCACAGCCCGTATTAAGAGATGCTAACTGCACTCACTTGGGTGCAGCTTCATTGGATCCCTGACTATGAGGCCCACCTTGACATGTCTTACATCCGTGCTGTCCATCCATGCAACCAATTCATTTTTGAACATGAGACCAAAACTGCAGTAGATCCAACTCTCATGTAGACCACACCACAAGAAACAGAGGTAACTGTTATTAAAAACTTTTTGGGGGTGATAAAAGTCTTGAATGAAGCCGATAGTGTGGTCCTTTCATCGAGGTCTTTGTGACCTTATCAACAGGTTAAATAGAAGCTAAACATTTAAGGTGGCCCTCAGGTATTTTTGAAAGGTGGGCATTCAATCTCCATTTTTTCATATGGCGTGGTCCACCTTAAATTTGGACTACTACATTTTCCGGCTCATGCACTAAAATAAGAGGGAGAAACGGATAGATGGTGTGCATGTAAGAGACACATCAAGATGGGCCTCATAGTAGGGATCCACCCACCTTGGTGGATTTGGGATAGAAGGGGATTGCCTGTTGAGTAAACATATGTCTTATCTACTGAGTAAATACTGTGGGGCATACCATGGATATATGTGTCTTATCCATACTGTCCATTAGTTTTTCCATATCATACCAACAAAAACGAGGACATCAACTTGTTCGTAAACTTACGCAGGCATCATTGAACGGAAATCATAAATATCAGCTTGATCAGCAACTCAAGTACCTAAGAAGTTTTCAACAGTAGGCATTCAATTCCCATGGTTCACTGCAATGTGGCTAATTTGAACTTTGACATGACTAAATTCTAAGATCATGTCCTGAGTTGGAAAAAATGGATGAATACGTGGGTAAGACAAATGCATCACGGTGGGTCTTATAGAATTTACTCAATATGCGATTCGGTTCCATTTGGGATCCACCAAAGCATTGTAATTCTCCACCGGTTGGATGGCATGTCTGAAAAATTGGCTAATCCTACAGTCAGGTATTCCTGTCACAGAAGAATTAAGCGGCTGGGAAGTTTAGCATAAATCCCAATTTGATGCACACGTGTGGCTCACTTGACAATAAATGGGCTGATTTTTGAAACACGTGTGTGCAACGTGGATTGGGAACTAAACCCGCGGGTTTGATCGATACTGTCCATCCATTTTTCGATAGCATAAGCTCGAAAATGCAGCGCATCCAAAGCTCAAGTGGATCACACTTATAGGAAGTAGGGGTGATAACGACACTCACCGTTGAAACCTTCGTAGGACCCACCGTGATGGGTAATTACCATCCAACCTGTTAACTTGTTCACAAAGACCGACTTATTCCAAAACTTGTGGTCTATAGGGAGTTTTTAATGGTGAGAGTTTAATTCCCACTATGTAGTCCACTTGAGCCTTGTGTCTGCTTCATTTTTATGTTTATACCTTAAAATACTATGGCAAAAATGGATGGGCGGTGTAAATAAAACTCAGACATTATGGTGGCCCTAAGGGAGTGTTTGGTGCATGGAATTAAATGGTATTAAGTGGAATAGAATTTTAAACCCTTGGTTTGAAAAATCATTCATGTTTAGTTCATCGTAGGTTTTCAACATTGGATTATGTGCATGGAGTAGGGAAGGATAAGGACGGAACTAGTATTTTCACATGGATTTCCTCAAAGCAGGAGCTAGAAAGTTCTTACGTTGTTAAGGAAGGTGGGACCTACTTTGATATTTGTGAGGAGTCCACTCCATCTATCTGTTTTATAAGATCATTTTACTATAAGCGACAAAAAATGAGGTAGATTTAAAACTTTATTGGGTCACATGAGAGAAAACAGTGGGGATTGAGTAACCAGCATTGAAGAGTCCCTGTCTGTCCAATCCACGTCCCTGAGGAAGTGGATTGCGTCTGAACTCGGTCGGACAAAAAGCCGTCCATCCAGAGCTCCTGTATCGCCAACCGTGATGTATTTGTTTATCCATGCCATTGGTCTATATTTTCGGTTTATTTTAAGGTACCAGCCAAAAAATGAAGTAGATCCAATGCTCAAGTGGACCACACCAAATAGTAAGCTTGGGTTGCATTAAACGCCCAAAGCATTAATGCAAGATCCATTAAAATGCAAGAGTCATCTCGTGTGGTCAATGTGGTCAACTTGAGCGTTGGATCATACCTTAAAATGATCTGAAAAAAATGGGTGGATGGAGTTGATAAACAGATACATCACGGTGGGCCCCACAGGATCTCTGGTCCGACGGCTTATTGTCCGACCGGGTTCGGAAGCAATCCGCCTCTATTAAGCGGCCCTAATGTCATGCACATATGCCTGATTTCCACGTGTGATCGAGTACATTTCACGTTTCCTGTAATGCGGTTTGCAGTTAGCAAAACGAAGAGTTTTGCATCGAATACATACCAGGGCTTACAGTCCCGATACATCAGGGCTTAGACATTGGTTTTGGATTCCTATCATGCATCTGACATGCTTCCCTTTGGATGGGGACGCCTAGTTGACGTGATCCAATCAAATACACGGTTTGGATCAATGAAAGATAATCCAGACAAAACGGCTAATGTCCCGACATACCCTATTGTAATACAACGAGATGTATCGGCATAGTGGGAGGTAGTAAGAACTCCCACCATCGGAATATGATGGGCCAGAATCTAGAACGTATTTAAAGTTCTATTTCTAAAATCCTTGTAATATCATCACGACCGGGAATCGACACATGGGACCAAACCCATCAAATGGGTCCAATTTTATGTGCCGTGGCCAAAAAATTTGGGCAGTTTCGCCATTTAATGGATTACATGTACTTTGTGGTGTAGATCCAGTGGAGCTGGCCTCAGCTCGACTCGGCTCGGCCACTAATTGACCTCAACTTGAACTCAGCTCGGCTCGGTCCTTGAGCCTGATTGGCCTGCTCAACTCGGTTCAGTCAGCAGCTTGGACCAATTCAAGCCAAGATAGAGTTGAGTTCACGTGTACATTATTTCCACGTACACCTAAATTGTACCTTCAAAATCCCACTATATGGGAAATAGCAACAATGGTTTTAAAAGTATTTTATCAAACACCTTCTAAAGAACATAAAAACCAAGAAAGAAAGATATTTATTTCATCTACATACCGTCCTTGCTACCAGCCACACTTGGTCGAGTCATTTCATTAACACTTGGTGAGCAACATCAATATCAAAGTAATTAGGTCACCAACTTGGTTCGATCTGAGTTCGCTTCAAGTTGGATTCGATCCAAGTCGAGTTGAGCGGGGCAGCTCGAACTTAGCTTGAACTCATTTTCAAGCTCAAAAAATCAATTCCACTCGTCTCGAACTCAACTTCAAGCCGAGTTGAATTGAGCTTTTTTGAGTCAAGTCAAGCAAACAAACTGAGCTAGCTCGGATCGTGTACACCCCTGCATGTACTTATAAACAGTCATAAGATATGGACCATCCGTTCACATTTAATTTACGAATCTGATCCACCTCATGACCAGTAAGTTTTTCAAGACATCGCCACACTAGTGGTGGGCCTTCGTGATTATGGCCCTGATGATACCCACGTGCTACATTGTCATGTGTGGAGTAGGCTTAGCCGTAGAAGTGAAGAGCTGCACATTCCGTTCTGAAAATTTAAAATTCAAAATTCAAATGAAAAAAGAGCTCTTGATAAAGTGTAACGGTTCATTCTCATGCAATCAGAAATTAGACACGTGGTATGCATCTAAACAAAGTTGACTATTCTAAAATACTCGGATTCGGCAGCGACCACTCCGGTAGTGGTTAGTGCAGAAAAGCTTTGGGCCCACCATGATCTATCAGTTTCATCCACGCCGTCCATTCATTTTGCCAACTCATTTTAGGGGATGAGCTTAAAAATGAGAGAAGTTGACCACACGACAGGAAGCAGTGGTGATTAAACACCTACCATTGAAAACTTCTTATACCCGTTATGCCGTCCAAATCTTAGGTCTATAATGTTTATTTACAGACCTGAATGAAGGAAGATACAAATATCTGATACAAAATTTTTGTGGCCCCAAGAAGTTTTTAATGGTGGAACGTTCAATCACCAGTGTTTCTAAGTGGTGTGGTCAAACTGAGGTATGGATCTACCTTATTTTTGGGCGAATGGTATAATATGAGGTGAAAAAAACAAATGAATGGTGTGGATAAAATACATACATCACGGTGAGCCGCTTTTCCAGCACACATAAGGGGACGCTATACAATAGGAGTCCCGTAAATCACGATTGTATGCCTAACTTCAGTGAGTTTGTAGTACAAAAATTATCGACCAGGCTGGTTGGTGGACATGACAACGATGGTTAAAGGGGGAAATAATAGTCATTGATCTTAATTTTACAAAAGCGTAATCCTAATCAAAAGCTAAGATTGTTTGTGCTATGTTTCCTTTATGTTATATATAGTGTGTGCAGGTATTCCAGAATCAGTACAACAGCTTGATTGAAACTAATCAACTTTGACCCCAAATGTCTACATAGGCATATAGATCTAACTTTTTTTTTTTTTTTTTTTTTTTTTTTTTTTTTAAATTATAAAATTTTAACACACGCACACACACCCCCACACACTCACGCTAGTGGAATTTCACCACCTATATGATTTTTTTGCATTGATTCCACTCAACCGAGGCTAAATTAGACTACAACAAATCGTTGTAAAAAGTCTAATCGTTGTGACACCTGTTCGTACACGTGTCAATTGTCCATTGATTCCACTCAACCGAGGCTAAAACCGAATGATGGTCTTTTTTCTCTTTTCTTTCGGATGTCCTTGTAGTACGTTGCGTATAATTGTCTTGTGTGAGGAGTCATGATTAACCTTTCATTAATGCGCATGTATTGCGATCAACATATGAATTTTATACAGAGTCAATTTTCTCCTTTCTTCACCTCTTGCTTCTCTTTTCTCATTCAATTAGACCCTTCCCTTGTCTGATTTTCTTGCAGTCACCATGACTGCTTCTTTCTGCTCGTCTTCCACTAGGAATCTTTGATAAAAGATCTGGATGTTTGTCGAGTATGAAATATTGTATATTCCTCTTATTTAATCCTTAGTTTTATGAACATGATAGTGCTTAATTGATTTATTTACACATGTTTTCTTTTACGAGGTGATTTCGAGAGCTTTGAAGAAAAAAACGTTTAAAGTAAGAATTAATGCTCAAAAGATTGTCAAAGTGATGCTTGGAGATTTTGAGGTCAAGAATGAAGAAATTACATACCAAAGATCTAAGAAAACCAAGTGCAAAGAAGGAAGAAAAGACTGAAAAAATCACAGAAGCAACAACAGAAAATAGACTGTTTGGCTTGACCTTCGGTCTGACCGAAGTTGCACAAAACAGTCCAGCGAAGAACGATGAATTTCAGAGCAAATATGGTTCGATCGAATCCCAATTCGGTACAACCAAAGCCAGGTTCGGTGTGATAGAAGGAAGGTCTGGTGCGATCGAAGGTGAATAGAGAGTTCAGGTGCGAAACAGAGTTAATTCGATTCGACCAAAGGTTAAGTCGGTCCGATCGAAGTTCAAAGTTCGGTGCAACCAAAATCGATTGGCTGCAAGCGAAGCATAAGTCGACTACATAAATTAATGTGGTTTTAAAGTCAGTTCGAGAAAATGTTATAAATAGGTGTCCTTTTAGAGTTTCTAGACACGAATTAAGGTTAAAGGAAGATGGAGAACTTCAAGGAGTCTTCAATCTTCTCTAAATCCTCCGTTCTAGTTAGTTTTTTCATGTTTTGTTTTAAGATTTTAGTTTCAATCATGTCTTTGGTTGGCTAATCTCTTAGCGAGAGCTAAGAGGTGAAGGTCGTAGTTTGTTTTAATGTTATTCTAACATTGATTCAAGTTATTTGATCTTCATGTTGGATATTTCATAGTTTATGTTTTAATTGAAGAATGATTTTTTAATTCACTTTGATCTATCGTCTACTTCAAGCATAGTGGATGTTTGAGAACTTCATGAATGCTTCCTCTTCTATATTGAGATTGTTTGATTTGTAGAATTTCTTGATCTACCATTGATTAAGGGCATGGTAGATGCTTTGAACTCTCTACAATTAATTCAATAAGACGGTTATACGTAGAACTGATGCTATGAATGTTTAGATTTATGATGGGGTGTTGATGATGTTTTAATTATTGAATATTTCAAATGGATAAATTAGGACTTCGATTCTAGTTTAAGTATTGATTGGATTAAGTAAGGATGCATTAAGATAATTGTAAGTGGATCCTTGGTGCTCTAATTTCCATTATCTTGATAGTTTCACTTCAAAACAACATCTCTTTCAATTACAGTTTTAAGTTTAGTTACCGATTCTAAATCCAAAGTAACTTAGAAAAACACACACATTTAGTCCCTGTGGGTTTGACCTCGATGTAACACCGCGGTTCTCGAAACCTGAGTATACTACTCGTTTTCCAAAAACCCGAATATATATATATATATATATATATATATATATATATATATATATATATATATATATATATATATATATTTTCTTTATCAGAGTTTGTAAACTAGCGGAATAGAAATAACTTCAGTATATGAGGGAGTCCAAATATACATAACCATATATTCTTATGGCTGCATGAAAACTTATACAAACCAATGTCTCATAACTAAAGATTTAACAACCAAATAATAAAAGTAGACTAGAAATCAGAGCCGCATAACCATCGATCTCTCCATGCGACGCACCAGAGTCAACCCATATATTATCAACATAACTTGTACACTGAATACGGTTTGATAGTGTCAATGGCTATCCCAGTAAGGTATAACCCCCAAGATTTATCATATCATCAAGATAGTTAAGCATAATTGTCGAGAATAGTGTATAACAAATATTTCACAATGATTATCATAATACTTAGATTAGGTTCGTTAGATACACATTCATTAAATAAATTCTACAAAGATAATATTGTTTAAATGCGTGGATGCGTGCACATGCTCAAAGATCTAGGGATACACATCTAGCTGGTAAAAAGTCACTCAAGGAGAGCTAGCTCCCAAAAAAGTACTCAAAGGTACGCTCTAATGAGAACTAGCCACTCAAAAAAGACTATGTAACGAGGACACCCAAGGTGGTCTAATTTCCTGGAAGAGTACTCTATGTACGTTCAAGAAAAACTAGACACCAAACTAGACACCCAGAAAAAGGACAACTCATGATAGTCGAATGCATGCAACGAAAACTTAGGATCACTAGGTAAAATACTCTACGGTATAGCCCGTAGTGACCCAAGAAAACCTCGCGTCTTGTATCGACCACCCGGTAAAGTCCCCATGCCATGAGATGCATGATTAGCCCGACCATTATTATTTCAATTTTAAACAACCATTTTAAGAAAGCTCAAAGGTCACTATGGGGGGTTTGTCACCCAACATAGGTCGACAACTCAAGCATAGTGTCCCATTCCACCATCCCTGGCTCATGAGACTAACAAATATAATGTTTTGATGGTAACCTCTTCAACTAGTGGCCAATTATAGTTCAATAAGTGGAACTTACCATCACAGGGTTATATGAAAATAATTCATCAAAGCTGCAAAGGGTAAATAGTTGATTAAAGCCACATATGACAAATAGTCCATTCAATGATACGATAAAAAATGGATTGTACCCAAACGCCACATAGGCACAAATAGTCCACAAGATGGTAAGTCTACAACAAAGAAATTTCATTTAATCTATTAGTCAAAATGGTCACTAGTTCGAAGACTTCCAAAAACACCATAAAGTAATCACAAGTGGTGAAACAAGCCACGTACAATATCAATAGCATTTACATATATAAAGTGCGATATTTGAGATCTATCGCATGTTTAGATATTTGAATGTAAATCCAATGATCAATCATTTATGAAGAATTATTCAATTAGAAATTAACATTTATTAACATTTCTCTAAGTATTATATTAAGCAATTAATGAAATAAACAAACTAAGTTAACTATTAAGATGTAGAAAAGCTTGAAAGGTGATCTGTACCTTCTAAAAAAGATCGCTTGTAAGTATGTGTGCGCGTACTTTAGGGTCAAGTCTCCGATTCAGCGAACTAGACTCTAATATGTTCTGATTTTTTAACCTGGTTGAACTCAGTGTAGACTCATCGAATCAACTCAGCAACACTTGGGAGTCCACGACTGTCTTTCTTTTCCTTTCTTTCTTTCCTTCTTCCCTCTACTCTCTCTAGAATCTCATAAGATCTAAACCTAAGTCAGGTCTACGCCCAATTTGACCCAACTAACTTGGTAGCGAGTCAGCCCAAACTCTCTCTTCCTTTTTCCTGTATCCTTTCAACCCACATCCAGTAAAACTCGACTCGGTGGAATTCAGTGAGTCAACTCGGCAGCTCAGTGCAGCATCACCCAACTCCCCCTCCCTCTATTCTTCCTTTCTTCTTTCTAATCTCTACTTTCTCTCCATCTTCTCCCTTCTACAATTCATGTCCAACAACTGGACAGAGCACGGCTTGGCTCGACTCGCAACAACTTGAACCGAGTTGACCCAACCTTGCGCGGCACCATAAATGACGCCTTCTCTCTCATTTTCCTCTCTACCTTCTCTCTCTGTGTGTGTGTGTGTGTGTGTGTGTGTGTGTGTGTGTGTGTGTGTGTGTGTGTGTGTGTGTGTGTGTGTGTGTCATTACATATCGTAAAATGTTACTAAACATGAAACTCGTTGTGAATAAAGACGTTTTAGTACGAGTCCACTTATTACTAAAAAAAAACATAAAGTCGTCGCCAAAGCCTTTGTCGCGATGAGCGTTGATCGTCGCCAATTTTGTCGTAAATACGATGTTATAAATTATATTTAGCGACAAAAATAGCAAGTCATCGCCAATGAGTTAATTATTTTTCACGACCTAACAACTTCTCGCTAATAAAGACTTTGTGCTATGAATTTATTCGTTGCTAAAAATTCTAAACACGTCGCTAAAGACTTTTATCAACGAGTGTTGGTCATCGTGAATTATGTTGATTTATTTATTATTGACAAGTAAAAGTTATCCCTGATACAAATATGTTTTTATATTTTTTTCCTATTTGAACCAACTAATCGAACTAAATAACCTGTATTAATCAATATTCATCATCATCTATTGAAATATAAAAATAATTTAATTAAATTAAAAATAAATTTATAATTATCCAGAACACAAAAAAGTACACATGTCTAAATTGTCCAATAAAAATCAATAAAATAAAAAAGAAATGTGCGCCCTTGATAATGCGGTGGGGCCTAGGAAGATAGCACCAGTCTATAGGAAAATCTGAAAAATAATTAAAATAAAATATAATTAGCGACTATTTTACATTATTTGCATAATTTAAATGTGACATTTAACTTACCACTGAGGATATGATCGTGGTTGCTATGACATGAGGGCACGCACCATCTCCTCCAACTAAACCTGTCATATTTGCGTATCATTTATCGTTTCCTGCATGACCTACACCTCAGTCCTATGCTCAACCGCCGTGCCTCTTCCTGCTCGACCCTCCTCGTAGCCTCATCCACATCGACACAGCTAAGATGGGTCGATGCAGGCACCTCTTGATGCAGGGATGGGTGTGATGAGGTCGATCACCGTCTTCCTCAAGGGGATAACTACTCTGAATCCACAGAGTTTCTCTGGACTCATAGAGATACCTCGAATCCACAAGGAAAAAATAGAAATAAATTCTAATAAATTCAAAAATTCATTGATAGATAATAAAAACGAATTTATAACCCTTTAAATAGTGATACCAAACCTTGAAAGAAGTTTCAGCATTAGACTCCAACTCAAATTCCCTAAAATTCATAACTTACTATAAATAGTAAATTTACTATTCATAGTAAGTGTCCTATGTGGCTTAACCACATTATTCTCCTAATTTTTCTATTAACTTTTCATGTTGATACAACTCCTAAAGCTCGAACAATGAAGAGTTATAATCAAACTAAAACTTACTATAAATACTAAAAACGAAAATAAATTGAATTTTCTACCGTCGATCTGATGGAATCTCAGAAATTCTGCATGGGCAACCCAATGTTACCAGGTTGGTTGGTTAAAGTAGCTTCTCCTATCCCAAAATCTTATATGGTACACCGAGTAACTTATTCCAATTTGCGAGATATGTTGTTTTAATGTTTTGTCGGTCCAGATCACCTCCACTTCCTATCAGTCCTTTTCTGGTCCATCTTGGTCATGAAATCATCCGCGACCCGCTCTACATCAAATTTTCAGGAAATCATCTCCATATAAGGAAGGCCCAGTAAGAAGCCCATCATATTAGTGTCTTCTTTTCATCTTATTGAAAACCCAGAAGTACAAAACAAGATGTGCAGCTACGGATTCTAGTGGCAGCATTCCTTGTCGCCACTGGACAGCGACAAGAGGGAAAAGAGCAAAAATACACAGATACGGGCCAAGATGTAAGGTCCGCCACTACACATTGCCTTTAATCAGTGTTGATGGAGGATCTTGATCATCCATTAGTGCCCAAGAGTGGGGCCTTTGGTCCATTACGTACAAAACGTCCTCAAATCTGCAGTCAGGCCCATTGCAAGAGATGCAGGCCCAACTTCAGGCCTGTAGACATTTATCTTCTCCAATCAACACATTCTGAGTTTTATCATTTCAAACAACCACAGGCTGTATCACCACTGAATCTGCCATTAATAAAGAGAAGAGCAAAGATGGTGATGTACTTGAATCCGCCATTAGAGTCAGTTCTTGAAGCTTGCCGTGACCTCGACACTGTTTCTTGAGTCTTCCACTCCGTCCACCCCTCATTTGAGTGGGTCCCACATGAAGTGCATTTACACGATCCTCACCGTCCATTCCACTGCGTGGAAAGCTCCAAACTTAGCCAAGTTAACTCATTTGACTCATATATACCGCTTCGATCAGTTGCAGGTGTTTCTCAAATAAAAGAGGCACCCATAGCCATATTTCTTTTGAACACGCGACCTGAACTCAGAAACCGTGAATAGTGAATTTATCCTATTGATTTGTTTTATTTATAGCCACAATATTTATGTATTTAAACATTATTCTGAATATTTTCTTAGTGTCTGTGTTCTCTATCTGCAGCAAAAAAGGGAGCTTCCTTGTTGTGCACCGAGTTTGCACGTGTGTACTAACAAGCTAACCCAAAAAAAAAAAAAAGAGTTTGTACATGTGGGACCATGGTTGATTTATCCAAGCCATTGAACTTATGACTACCATCGTGAATAGTCATGCCCTCCTCCCAAAAATAAATAAATAAATAAATAAAGAAAAAAAAAAAGAAAAGAAAAAAGAAAAAAAGAGAGAAAAACTCCATAATTCGTCGACTTTAACCTTTTCATTAATCTTCTAACTTGAGAGATTAGAGGAATTTCTTAGATAAATCAACCCGGTCAGGCCAAGCTTGGGCTAGAGTATTAGGCCTGAGTGACGGGCCCAGGCTTAATGTTCAATTCCATTTTTAAATTGGGCCAGGCCTAGACCACGACATGCACAAGCCCATGAGCCTACCTGGCCGTTTGGCTTTAAAATGTCATTTGACATTCAAATTTTAATTACTTCTGAAAGATTCACATTCAAATTTTAAATACTTTGGAACGATTTCACCTTTCCCAGTAGAGAGAGATTGTATTTTACCTAAAAGTGGTTGCCGGCTCAAGCAGGCCCTACCATGGTGTTTATGTAAAATTTACCTGACCAAAGGTGTTCCATCCTATTTTGTACCTAAAACTCAAAAATCAACAGCGTCCGTATATCAGATGGGCTACATGATTAGAAATAGTATACAGGGCGGCAATCACCTTTCAAATTGTTTCCATTTGTATGGCCTATATGGGATTGATGTTTGAGGCCTCTTGCCAATGTTTTTATATGGTATCTAATGGTTGTAATGAAGTTTAGATAATTACTATGGTGAGCATTGTAAATATCAAGGCTGGACGTCACTCTTCCAACTTATTTTCCTTGGTGTGGCCCACTTAAATCATCAATGATCATTCTGATTTTTTCACTATGGACATAACTTGGAACTAATAGTCGGAGAGGATTTCACGCACACATCATGATGGGTCCCCTCGAAATAAAGGGTGGGCGTCTTGAGCAGAGCTACTTGCGGACAAAATTCACGCGGGTTGCCATTTGAGGACCATTTTTTAATATGATTTCTTGCTTGGGTGAAGTCTACCTTAGTGTTTATGTAAAATCCACCCTAACCATTAGTTCTGTCACACTATTCCAGACCCATGACCCAAACATAAGCCCTATCCATAATTTGATTGGCCATATAGTTGGAAACAATATACAAGATAATGGTTACCCTCCAAACCGTTTTCCTTGGTGTGGCCCACCTTAATCACATATGAGCCTTTTTCCTAAATGTTGTCGTGGAATTTAATGTTTAGAGTGGATTTTATATAATCATGAAAGTGGTCCCTGTAAGAATGAGGGTGGACTTCTCTCTTGAAGCTGTTTCCTTAGATGTGGCCCACCTTAATCACAGATCTGCTTAAGTTTTTCTCTCTTAGGCTAAAGTAGGGTCCAACATCTAATAATAAGAGTAGATCTCACGTAAACATTACGGTTGGCCACATTAAAATTGAGGTGTCACTACAACAAAAGCAACTTTAGCCTCAGTTCAAAACCGTGGCTAAAAATGTTAAAAGCTGAGGCACCTCGGCTACCCAAACTGAGGTTGCAATCCCTGGCTAAAGGATGTAGCATCGCTTTTGGCAACAGAGGCGGTTCTTCAACTAAGCTACAAAAACCCTTTTTAGCTTCAGTTGCCACAAAAGGAGGGTAAACCAAGTTTTTAGCCTCAGCCAACCGAGACTTAATCCAAAATTTAATCCCATTTGCCTCTAACCCAAGCTAAATATACTTTTAGCCCCGGTTCTCAATAACCGAGGCTAAAGCCTTTAGCGCTAAAAATGAATTAGTCTCTGTTGGCATCTATCAAGGCTAAATGAATTAACCTATGAGACTAAATCTATTTTTTTGTATGTTAACAAAGGCTAAATCCATCTTTAGCCTCTATTTTTGTCAACCGAGGTTCACAATATATTTTAGCCTCAGTTATGAATCATGGCTAAAAATATGTAATATTTTAAAATAAACCCATTCATGTTTCACCTATTTTTATCACTCATTTTAATTCATTCATAAAAGCACAATACGAACAAATATTAACAATTTATTTAAAGTATTCAAAACAAACTACCAATGCACCCTACAATCACCATCATTGGAGCCTCAAGCCCTCTGCATCAAAGACTCCAACTGCAGCATCTGCAGGTCACCACATGAGTAGATAACGCTTAAGATGGGTGCGGAGAGGAGCATCTCTCGGAGAGCACTGCATAACATAAAAAGGGGGAGAGAGTGAGTGAGAAAGATCTATAAGCATTTATCACATTTGATGAATTTGAAATCCAATGTAGTAAAATGAAATTAAGGAAAATCCCTAAAAATGAATATGCTAATAGAAAAATACTGCTGGTTACGAGCATGTAAGGTATGTGAATAGCTTGTTGTTGATGTCTTAAATCTATAAATAAAAGGGTTTGTCGTTGCCATCTAGCAGTTATTGATGCCATTGGAAAAATCCTAAAAATTTATGCTTTATCGTTGGAACCTTGTGGTATTTTACTCGATGTCATCAAAGGTGTTCAATGCTATCGACAGATCATCGATACCATCGAAATCCCATCGAAGGTGACACCGAGCATGCATGCAAAATTGCTGAAGTACAGGATTTATCTCCTATTTCGATTGTGATACTATGTGATGCTATATATAGCATCAGTAATCAGGATTTGGATGGAAGAAGAGGTGTTGTAGGATTTCTAAATCGTTCCTAAGGGTTTCAAGATCATAGCTCAAGCTTGTGGAGTAGATTCGAGGCTTGTTCGAATCGGTATTTTCTATATCTTATAATTTCTACTTTTATAGTGCGTTACTCATCGCTTTGTGCCATGGTTTTTCTTGAAAAGGGTTTTTCCAGGTAAAAATCAGATAACGTTGGAAGCGATCAAATATGAAAGCAATGTATCAATGACATCTAACCCGAAGTTCGATGTTGAAAAATATTCCGGCAAAAATAATTTTGAATTATCGAAGTTCAAGATGATTGGCGTCCTAGTTTAATAAGGTTTGGACGATGTCCTCCTTGAAAAGTGATTGAAATCTATGACCAAAGAAGAATAGAATAAGATGGATAAGAAAGTGAGAACCTCTATCCAATTGTGCTTAATGGATGAGGTCCACTATAATGTCATGAGAGAGAAAACAACAACAAGTACAT
The DNA here is from genome assembly GCA_021015155.1 of Magnolia officinalis. Lineage (NCBI taxonomy): Eukaryota > Viridiplantae > Streptophyta > Magnoliopsida > Magnoliales > Magnoliaceae > Magnolia > Magnolia officinalis. Next base: position 19,655,469 of record JAJHSJ010000003.1, read on the forward strand.
GATCGAAATTAGATAACATCTAACGAAGAAGTCTTTTGAGAATCGTTTGTTCTTGAAGCTTCAGTTATTCAATTTGAAGATGGTGGAGGGGACTGATGTTGAGGCCCACATTAGTAACTTTAATAGATTGATTTACAAATTGTAGGATGTAGAGGAAATGATGAAAGATGAGAATGAGGCATTCATTCTGCTGAATTCTCTCTTGGCTTTGTAAGAGTCGTTCAATGACTCTTTGTGCACCGGTAGAACTACTATTAGTGTCGAGAACGTTATCTTATCCCTTCAGTCGAAGGTGATGAGAAAGAAAAATGGTGATGTGGGTACTTCTATAGATGCACTGGTTACAAGATAGAGAAATTATGTGCGGGATAGTGGATCTTGACGATTGAGGTCCAAATTCAAGGGCAAGGACAAATGCAAGTTGAAGTGCTAGAATTGTAGGATATCCGGACATATGAAGAATAATTGTCAAAATCCTAAATCAAGAAAAGAGAATTCAGAGGGTTCTTTTAAGGAGGCCAACACTATGAAATCTGGTGAGGAAGTGAACGGAAGTGATGTACTCACCGCATTAAAATCTGGGTACTTCGACGAAGAATGGATTTTGGATACGAGGGCTTCATACCACATGACCCCTCATTGGAGTTGGTTCACCAGTTATAGTGAGTCCAATGGTGACTAGGTGTATATGGGCAATGATAATGCCTGTAAAGTGATGGGTGTTGGATTGGTGCGTATCAAGCTGTTTGATGGCATAGAGTGTATCTTGACCGAGGTGAGACACGTTCTTGATTTGAGGAAGATCCTAATATCTTTGGTAGCACTTAAGGCACTTGAGTGCATGTTCATCAGGTTTGATAGTATCATTAAATTTTCAAAGGGGGCACTCATAGTAATGAAAGCATGGAGGAATGAAAACCTTTATAGGTTGATCGGGAATACTTTATCAGGTGGATCTGCACCGTCTTTAGTGGATTCCACGTCTGCACGTATGTGGTATGAATGCTTGGGTCACATGAGCAAGCGGGGCATGAAGGTACTTTTTGACTATTGTTTAATTTCATATTTTAAAAGTATTGATTTTAGTATATGCGAGTGTTGAGTGTCAAATGTTGCATATTTCTCCCTGATTATATCTTGGTTTTATGAAAATAACAATGCTTAATTGGTATATTTTATACATGTTTGTATTGCAAGGTGAATCTGAGAGCATGGATTGAAAAGAATGTTAAAACTATCGATTTGATGCTCAAGAATCACCAAAGCATGGAGTGGATCTTAGGAGACTAAGTGAAGATTTCATGACCTCAAGATCCAAGAAAACTAAGTACAAAGGACGAAGAAAGACTGGAGAAGATTACAAAGTCCGCAGCAGAAAAATAGGTCAGTTTGGTCTGACTTAAGCCAACTTCGGGCCGACCGAAATTGCACAAAATAGTCCAGTAAGAAATTATGATTTTTAAAATTAATTCAGCTCGACTTGGTTCAACCGAAACCAACTTCGATCCGACCTAAATTTGACAGATTTTCTGCACAGAATTTTCAGCCTTAGTTGGGTTTGACCGAAGTCAACTTTGGTCGTAGAATTGTCCAGTGAGAAAGTGCGATTTTTAGCCTTAATTCGGTCAGACCGAAGCGTAACTTTTTGCATAAATTTGAGGCGGTTTCAAAGTCGGTCCAAGTAAATACTATAAATATGGGTCTCTTAATTATTTTTGAACATGAATTAGGGTTGGAAGAGTAGAGCAAAGGGTTGGAGAACTTCAAGGAGTCATTCCTTTTTCTCCAATCTTCTTCTAGTTAGTTTTTATGTTTTCTTTAAGAGTTTTGGTTTTAATCATATGTTTGGTTGACTAATCTCTTAGCTAGGGCTAAGAGGTGAAGCTTGTAGCATGTTGGGATGTTTATTTTGCTTTGATTCTTATTGATGTTGAACTTAATTGATTTCTAGTTTGAATTTGAGGAATATTTTCAATTTTCAATGGTTTATTGTGACTCAAATTATAATAGATGCTGTGAAAGCTTTGAATATCTTCTTTTCTATTTTGAGATTATGAGATTGGTGAAATTCGTGATTCACCCTTGTCTCCTAGGCATGGTGGATGAATGAATTCCCTTCCAATCACCACAATACTCCTTCATGTGTGAACTAATTCAATGAAAAGTTCAGATTATGCTTTAATTGCCTATGTTCCAACTGGATAGGATATGACTTCGATTCCAGTTGTGTTTATTGAATCAAGTGAGGTAATATCCTGATAGCTACAAGTGGATCCTTGGTGCTCTAGTTTCCTTTTGATTATTGATAATTCATTCATAATTACTTTCAACTATTTTAGATTTCAATTTAGATCTTGTTCTAGTTCTAGTTCTAATTATTTTCAGAATACGTACAAGTTTAGTCCCCGTAGGATTCGATCTCGGTCTCACCGAGTTATTACTACATCATGACCCTACATTTAGGGTAATGAACAAGTTTTTGGCACTGTTGCCGGGGACTTCAGCTATGTTTTTCTAAGATCAATTAGTATTAGAATTAAGTTAAGATTAGGGTTAATTTCTGCTTTGTTTTTAGGTTAGAATTTTCTGAAATTGCTTTTAGCAACTAACTTTGTTTTCTGTTTTGTAGAATCCTAACATAGTAACTCTAATCGGGTAACTTATATTCAACTTTCTCTTATCTTTTTAGATTTCTTATTTGTTGTAAATTTTAGTTTCCTTTTTCTTAGGTTTTAGTTATTTAGAATTTGAGTGTTACGAGTGTTTCATGCCCAAGTGGGTTCGTGACAATACTCTGTCTTTTGAGTGAAGGAGGATTAGTCGAAGAGTTGCCTATCCATCACCGAATAAGATACCACTTGAGATCCTTTGAATTAATTGAAGTTATGGCTGCAAATCAACCTCAACATCCAAATGAGGAAGTTGAAGATAAGAATGAGATGCATCATGCACCCCTGCCTCGTACTCTACGTGTAATGCCCTGAAAATCGGGGGTCGAGCAAAGCTCAGCTCCCGAGTTCCAACGCATCACTTATGCACATAGATAATGATGATTATGATGAAAGCATTGGAACATGAATGAGATTATCCCAAAACAACATATCATACTCCAGAGACAGTTAAATTTGCAAGCGGAAGACTGTAATAAATATATAAAATATATGAACTGTGGTGAGTCTCCAGAGTGTGATAATGTTACCAGGTTAATGAATTACAAGTACAATTTTAAATTATACCCAAAGGTGTAGTGTCATCTAGTCAACATCCCTGTAACCCCGTCGATCAAGGCACGACTCACTTGAAGTTGCCAGAAAACAGCATATACGAGAAGGCATTCTCATCGTCACAAAAGTCCGGCTCCGCCTTAGGAGTAGCGTCACCATCTGAAATCAGACAAAGTCTAGTGGGTGTTCGGAACACCGTCCCGTAACGTGAAAGTGAGTGATCAACTCAGTGGAACAGTAAAGCATAGGTTAACATGTTATCAAAACAGTCAAGCAGTAATGATAAAGCAGTACAATCAATAATCCTAAGTACTCTTGTTAATGCAAGAATGAAATGCTATCATGATGCATGCCCTCTCCAACATACTCACTCGTGTGACACCATCTTACGTCCGCGGCATGATGTCACCCTCAGTGCTCCATATCTTCCAGGCACATGCAATGCGATGATGAGCATGATTACTGAGTTGTTATTAGTCCATTTCAAACAGCAGTATTGGGAAACTAAGATACCTTCCTTATATCATTCCCAAACAATGATCCATTTTAGGGTCTTCAATCCTAAATAATCTCATATGATAGTGTGGTTCTAAGTCGCTGCAAGGGCTGTCAGGGCTGTTACACAGAATCGTTGCACCACTCCCCCATCACCTTATCAATACAGGCCTAGTTTATACTCTGTTTACTATGGGAAGGCATGTCGCCTCTCCGCAGATTCAGAGTATGCTCGAGGTCACTACACCGGGTACGGTCAGGGCTGTCAGGGCTGTTACACGCACTCGTTGCACCGCTCCTCCATCACCCATCAAAGCAGTGTAGGCCGACAACTCGAATACAGTGTCCCATACCACCGTATTCGGCTCACGATTCTGGTTAGTCAATGGTCACTACGGGGAGGCTCGTGGCCCCAGCGTAGGCTGATAACTCGACCACGGTGTCCCATACCACCATGCCCGGCTCATGAGTCTTAGCGGATCGAGGTACCAAGGTTAACGGGGTTAAACTGGTAAGTTTGGTACCTTAGGTTCAAGCAGTGGCGTCCAAATATGGTGAACATACATTAGACAGATCGGGTTACTTGACGAGCTCGGTTAGCTCGAGTGCACGACAAGTTGAACGACATGAAGTGCATAAGCACTTCGAGTGGCCAACCACGATCGCCAACCGAAGTACGACTCGGGTTCGTCGAACACATCTCACGTGGCGAATGAATCTCAGCCACGAATTCAATCCCGTTACCGATTGCCTGGACTATACAATAGTCTCATTCACATTCTATTACAAAACAGTTAAAGCAGTAATGGATCAAGATTTCAAATCATACAATCAAATATCCAATATTGTCCGCTTAGGGCTGCCAGGGCTGTTGCACGGAATCGTTACACCACTCCCCCATCACCCTTCACAGATTTTATGGAATACAATTTAAACATGTGAAGTAGTCAGAGCAGAATTAAATAAACAAGTAATTCAAACATATTAACAAGCATGTTATAAAACACAATGCAAACAGGAAATCCAAACACATACGTTTCATAAACCAATAAGTGATTAAGCTAAACAACTTACATGAAAGAAATCATACACATCACTAAGGTAGTTGAGAATCCTATCTCAACACCAACTCAAGGAACTACTAGCTTAAGTACATACCTATACAAGCATTTTCACAAACACTTAGACTACACATTCCAACATACCGATAATATATTAGTTAAAACACAAGTAGTGGCGAATCCTTTCACAAAGGATTGCCACATGAACCACGATCATGTATTCACGACCAACAGTCATGGCAAGCATAAATCATAGTCCATATTCATTCAAGCATTTCTACAACACTTAGGCTTCAACTAGCACATACACGACGTATGTTAATATAACAGGTGTTAGGCTAATCCGTTCACCTAGAAGTTGATACACATATATCTAGCATACATAGACAATAATTAATCATGACAAACACAAATCCATAATTCATACGTACACGGTATTTTCTACAAATACGAGGAATACAGTATATTTAACATAGTTAACGTATAATCGAAAAATGAAACAGACAGCACTTTGTAGATGTGCAATTGCATGCAGATCATGAATATATCATTATCTGACATTGAAAGCGTTGAAAACCATAACCTATACATCTAAAGTCCGCACCTTTTGTCGTAGTATTGTAACAACTCGACAGATTTGCTAAATCTTCGTATACGGTAATTTGACAACCTGAATCATGAAACAGGTCAGTAATTACATCACCTACACACTTGGAAACCCTAAAACAGCTTAGGGTTAGGTTTTCTTACCTAGAAATGAAGTCGGAATCGCCAGAAAGCGATAAGAACGATGTGGTTAGGCTTGTATAGTGGCAGGGTAGAGCATCAGGGAGATCCTCCCACTACTCTCACACTTTCTCTCTCTCTTTTCTCTCTTCTCTCTCCTAGGTTTTCTCAAATTTTGTATGGAATGAGAAAGTGAGGATTTAAGGTCCTTATATAGGTCCAGAACTCACCAATTTAGACTTCAGGTCAAGGTATACTTAAGTTATAACCAAAGCGAGTCTGTTTCGTCTCAACGGAGCACTTCTGGTGGCCCCCCTTGAGCCAAAGGTCGGACTTAAGCTCACAGATATTGGATCTAGGTCGAGTTAAGTTTTCGTTTCAGTCGGATTTTCAGATCACACGTGGTGGACCCGTTTTAGTTCAATGGTCAATGAAACTCGATCGGAGATTTCAAGTAACTGACACGTAGGGGTAAATATCCCTGATCTGAGGGTATAATCTGGTCTGATTCCGACGGTCTGGTTGCTTATAACTAATCCGCAAGCGACACGTGCCAGTTACTTAAATATATATATATATATATTTAATTAATTTTACATTTCTCACACTCCTCACTCCGGGCTCAAGCGAATAGCGCTGGGACATTATCTGGATTTAGTTTCCGAGATGGTTGTCAAGCCTAGTAAGGCGGTCCTAATTCTATAACTTTGTATTATTCAGACTTTCGATGTGCGGTCCAGATTTGATACGGAGTTTCGTGATGCTCCCGAGAGCAGCAGGGTAATGAGATTGATCCTAGATTTTAGGGTAACCTAGCGTCAATGATTCTACAAGTTTTGGGTCTTACAGATCGTATTTAAAGTGATTGGTGCTAATTTCACAGGTACTCTAGTTTAACACTAGCTAATTCTCGCCTAATTTCTAAAGGATTTAGTCCTGAGTGATTTCTGCCTGAGGTGATACTCGGGCCTTTGGTAGTTTGTATAGAAGGAGATTCAAGTTATTAATACTCAACTGAAACATGCCCTAATGACAACAGAAGAAGGTCCTAGGGCAGGAGATGCTAATGTTCCAAATAGCTTATTCGTTTTGTGGGGTTCCATAAGGGTAATGGTTAAAAGCTCATTTTGTTTCTATATTTACTAGTTACAGTAATTTATAGTTTAAATATTGTTCTTCATCACCTAAACCTTAAGATTAGTGTCTAATGTAAAAGTACTTAGAAAGATTTAAAGAACGAGGTAACGAAAAGTGAGATTTTGAAGAAAATGGTTTGAAAAGGGATATGTAGACTGTGGGATTGAGTTCTGACAAGTTAATAAGGCGTTAGGAGCGACCCATTGCCTAAGGACGTCTAATTCCAGGTTGGCAAAAATCCGGGATGTTACAATCTACCCCCCTTAAAAATAATTTCGTCCCCGAAATTGGCTAAAGGTAATAAGTAAGAATGGGTGTATCTTGGGCATACTAGTCTAGTACATTTTAGGCTACCCCCCTTAAAAATTTATTTCTTTATCTCTTACTTATATCCTGATGGTTTGCTACAATGGATTTCTTTGTCTATTTGGAGTCTTGACGACGATTCCCATCTGTTGAGAGTAAGATAGCTGTTTTCAATGTTTGACCAACACGAAGAGACACTTGTAGTGGGCTTGATCCCGATACATCGATCATCCACCTGGCCAGGGTAGAAAGCTCATCGTATTCCTTCCTAGTCCTAGTGGCTCCTGGTCTTCTGCTCGGCCAAGCAGTGAGTCCATTGGTAGTCGCCCAGGATTGAGAATTGGGTCAAGCCGCGAATGTTTTGCAGTTGTATATTTCAGTAACTCCGTAGATCGATCACTCTAAAAACTTAGGGAATGCCCATCACTGAAAGGTTCAAATATCCTATTTCTCGGGTTGCCCTTTAGGTCTTGGTCTAAGAGAGTCCTCGTTATTATCTATGTCCAAGGAAACAGTGAGTCAAATCTTACTAGATCATCCTAAAACGGTTTCTCATAGTAGAACTTGTTAAGACTTCTATTATGTTCGTATTTAACGAGCACAGTTGTAGATGCGTTGACCTTGACTATTGTAACTCAGTTCACACCTGACCTATTCTGTACTATGAGTTTGTTTAATACTTAAACCCTAATCATTTTACATTCTAAGGAAGATTCAGATCCTATTTGGTGACCTATCTTTACGTACAGTCTGGATCAATCCCTTTCGATCCTAGGCCAGTGGGGCAAGGGTCCACCACGTTTCCGCTGCGCCACTCTGATCAAAAGGATGTATAAACTGACTTAACTAGATTAGGCTCATAATGTTCTACCCCACTTAAAAATTGTTTCTATTCTCAGGATTCAAGAATTTATACATCGATCTGTATGTCAAAGCGAGTTAAAATTTGAAACCTATCTTTGGTATGACATGGGAAGCGATCTAGCAATACATTGATCTTCTTTTCATCGATGATGCGTATTATGGCATTGGTACCTATGTTTACAGAAAGGAGCTAAAAATAATGGGTGTTGAGGTTGATTCCCAGGGACAGGTATGAGTTTGTGGCAAGATGCCTAATTCTACTAAGGAGTTTTGCCACGGTCTAGACTTACCCTATTTAATCATGTCTAGCTTAACCGGCAGGCTATCTTTCTAAGTCCATATGCACAATATGTATGCCGACATGGCATGTGATTTGGGGACCTAATCTCTAACTGTCTGTTGCCCATGTGGGCAATTTCTTAGGCCTAAAAGACAAAGTCTCTATCGGCTATATACTCCTAATACTTCTCAAAGACGAAGTTATAAAGTTTTAGTTGCAAGTGGTTCGGCCAACACGGAAGGAAAGTTGTGTAGTGGGTCTGAGCCGGATACATGGACCTTCTGCCTAGCTAGGACAGAAAATTGTCGTATCAGTTCTTAATCCTAGTTGATCCCGACCTTCTGCTTGATCAGAGCATAGAGTTCATTGGTAACGACCAGGATTGAGAATTCAACTCAAACCGCGAATACCTCACTTATAAATATAGTTCCTCTACTCCGTGTTCCCGATTGTAGTACGTCTTTGGGAAGGCAATTCAAAGGGGTGTATTGATTTGACCTAACATTAAATCCAAGGGATATATGAGTTTCCTCAGAGCGTGAATAGTTACAAAAGCAAACAACCTTCCTAGGAGTTATTAAAGAAGTCTATGAGTACCAAAGGGATTCAACGAAGGAACGGGGTCTCGCTCCAACCTAATTAAGCCGACTAACTAAGTCTATCGGTCTCTAACATTCCCTAATGTAACCGGTAGTCTAGTCTTAATTTAGGACTAGTGGAAATCCATAGGTGTAGTCCAAAGTCCATGCTCATACGCTAGATGATTTCATATCATTTCTAATACAAGGAAGGGTTTTATCACTTAGGGTCAAAGGTTGTCTAATTGGAATTGAGTTGTCTGTACTTGAATTTAACTATACTCAAGCACTACACACATGCTCATACTAGCTAAGAAGGTCCTAAGGTTCACATTATTAATTTGTTGGATTTCCTATACTGCCAGATGTGTTTGCAAATCTAGGAGTACCAACTCTAGGTCTAAAACTCTATGGGCCTATTTGTCAAACAACCATTTACTCTAAAAGCTTAAGCTGTTAGAGTGTGGTGGGTTAATGTATATCAAGGGACTTTATCACTTTAACACTATTTGGCCAGTGGTCTTAAGTTGTACTAAATGGGTCTGTATTGCTAATCCCACCTCGGGATTTGGAGTGACATGTTTGGTAGGAGGGTGGGTGGGAATTAAAATTAATTTTATAGGCTTTGGAAAATGAGCCTTGTGTGGGAAAGTGTGAGATGGGATTTTCAAACCCCAAGATGATGAATTTCTAAGTGTAATTTGAAAGGAAATCCCGGGATATACTTTTCATTGTATACATTTCAAACATGGCATTGGAAAACATGGGATACACCCAATCTAGGGGCAATACCTTACACACTATCCACCTTCATCTCACCTAATGCAGTTGGCCGAACGGCCCTAAATATTCCAACATTCGGAGGTTGTGAAGAAGACAGTGGAAATGGAGAAAAAGGCCGTATTCAACTCTAAGGCCATGGGAAGTGAAGGAAAAGGGGAAAGAGGGCTGGAGTCTCTAAGTCTTCATGGATTTAAGGCTCAACAGATGTTGTACAGGCCCAAGAGACAGGGTTCGAAGAAAGAAAGTGAAGAGATGGGAGGGATCATTGAGAGCTTACACGATTTAAGCTTCAAACGGGGGGTGTAGGAGCTCTAATGAGAGAGAATAAAGAGGGTAGGGGGGTGTATTGTTATAAACGATGGAGGTGAACGGGTTGTTACAGAAAATGACGGAATAGGTGATTGGAGGGGCGATTTTTGCTAAAAATCAGAAGTTTGAAAGAGAAAAGAGAGCTTGGAGGGGTGGTTTGTGAAGGAGAGGTGACTTAGGGAAGAATTTTATCCAAACTCCATGTACCAGGGGGCCACTCAACGCCCTAGAGGCAATCGGCCAGATCGGCCCGCCCGGCCTGGTCCGACCGGCGGCGAGGGCTCACCGACCTGGTGAGGGCCTCGCCGGTCCCTGGACCTTTTGGCGAGGGGTCACCCAAAGGGACGAGACCCTCCTGCCCCCTGGGTCCCAAAAAGGTGCGGGGCCCCCTCTGGGTCCCCCCGAATTGGCGTGGATAGGCCCCCGACTCAATTTTGAGCCGTTTCGGGACATTTCGGGTGATTTCTGATGTATATCGACTTTTACCACTTTTCAACGGCTGGGATTGACTGAAACCTAATCTAAACCTGTCGTGGGATGGTTTAGAAGTGATTTGGGGTCGACTCATACAATCACAGATGAGTACGGACCCGATCTCGGCTACCGATTTCGGTCGGTTTCGCTGTTCGGCGAATTTGGAAAATCCTAAGTCAGTTTCTACGTTCCGTCGCTCCCTCCTAAGTCAGAGTGCGTCAGAGTGCGTCGTGTGACCATAACCCAGGTCCGGTTTAATCCAAATCATGCTCTGATACCATCTTGTAATGCCCTGAAAATCGGGGGTCGAGCAAAGCTTAGCTCCCGAGTTCCAACGCATCACTTATGCACATAGATAATGATGATTATGATGAGAGCATTGAAACATGAATGAGATTATCCCAAAACAGCAAATCATACTCCAGAGACAGTTAAATTAGCAAGCGGAAGACTGTGATCGATATATAAAATATATGAACTGTGGTGAGTCTCCAGAGTGTGATAATGTTACCAGGTTAATGAATTACAAGTACAATTTTAAATTATACCTAAAGGTATAGTGTCATCTAGTCAACATCCCTGTAACCTCGTCGATCAAGGCACGACTCACTTAAAGCCGCCAGAAAACATCATATGCGAGAAGGTATTCTCGTCGTCACAAAAGTCCGGCTCCGCCTCAGGGGTAGCGTCGCCATCTGCAATCAGACAAAGTCTGGCGGGTGTTCGGAACACCGTCCCGTAACGTGGGAGTGAGTGATCAACTCAGTGGAACAGTAAAGCATAGGTTAACATGTTATCAAAACAGTCAAGCAGTAATGATAAAGCAGTACAATCAATAATCCTAAGTACTCTTGTTAATGCAAGAATGAAATGCTGTTATGATGCATGCCCTCTCCAACATACTCCCTCGTGCGACACCATCTTACGTCCGCGGCATGCTGTCACCCTCAGTGCTCCACATCTTCCAGGCACATGCAATGCGATGATGAGCATGATTACCAAGTTATTATTAGTCCATTTCAAATAAAAGTATTGGGAAACTAAGGTACCTTCCTTATATCATTCCCAAACAATGATCCATTCTAGGGTCGTCAATCTTAGATAATCTCATACGATAGTGTGGTTCTAGATCGCTGCAAGGGCTGCCAGGGCTGTTACACAGAATCATTGCATCACTCCCCCATCACCTTATCAATTAATACAGGCCTAGTTTATACTCTGTTTACTACGGGAAGGCACATCGCCTCTCTGCAGATTCAGAGTATGCTTGAGGTCACTACACCGAGTACGGTCAGGACTGCCAGGGCTGTTACACGCACTCGTTGCACCGCTCCCCCATCACCCATCATAGCAGTGTAGGTCGACAGCTCGAATATAGTATCTCATACCACCGTATTCGGCTCACGAGTCTGGTTGCTCAATGATCACTATGGGGAGGCTCGTGGCCCCAACGTAGGCCGACAGCTCGACCACGGTGTCCCATACCACCATACCCGGCTCATGAGTCTTAGCGGATTGAGGTACCAAGGTTAACGGGGTTGCACTGGTAAGTTTGGTACCTTAGGTTCAAGCAGTGGCGTCCAAACATGATGAATATACATTAGACAGATCGGGTTACTTGACGAGCTCGGGTAGCTCGAGCGCACGACAAGTTGAACGACATGAAGTGCATAAGCACTTCGCGTGGCCAACCACTATCGCCAACCGAAGTACGACTCGGGTTCATTGAACACATCTCACGTGGTGAAAGAATCTCAGCCACGAATTCAATCTCGTTACCGATTGCATGGACTATACAATATCCCCAATCACATTCTATTACGAAACAGTTAAAGCAGTAATAGATCAAGATTTCAAATCATACAATCAAATATCCAATATTGTCCACTTAGGGCTGTCAGGGTTGTTGCACGGAATCGTTAGACCACTCCCCCATCACCCTTCACGAATTTTATGGAATACAACTTAAACATGTGGAGTAGTTAGAGCAGAATTAAATAAACAAGTAATTCAAACATATTAACAAGCATGTTATAAAACACAATACAAACAGGAAATCCAAACACATACGTTTCATAAACCAATAAGTGATTAAACTAAACAACTTACATGGAGGAAATCATACACATCACTAAGGTAGTTGAGAATCCTATCTCAACACCTACTCAAGACACTACTGGCTTAAGTACATACCTATACAAGCATTTTCACAAATACTTAGACTACACATTCCAACATACCGATAATATACTAGTTAAAACACAAGTATTGGCGAATCCTTTAACAAAGGATTGTCACATGAACCACGATCATGTATTCACGACCAATAGTCATGGCAAGCATAAATCATAGTTCCATATTCATTCGAGAATTTCTATAACACTTAGGCTTCAACTAGCACATACACGACGTATGTTAATATAACAGGTGTTAGGCTAATCCGTTCACTCAGAAGTTGATACACATGTATCTAGCATACATAGACAACAATTAATCATGACAAACACAAATCTGTATTTCATACGTATACGGTATTTTCTACAAATACGAAGAATACAGTATATTCAACATAGTTAACGTATAATCGAAAAACGAAACAGACAACACTTTGTAGATGTGCAATTGCATGTAGATAATGAATCTATCATTATCTGACATTGAAAGCGTTGAAAACCATAACCTATACATCTAAAGTCTGCACATTTTGTCGTAGAATCGTAACGAACTCGACAGATTTGCTAAATCTTCGTATACGGTAATTTGGCAACCTGAATCATGAAACAGGTCAGCAATTACATCACCTACACACTTGGAAACCCTAAAACAGCTTAGGGTTAGGTTTTCTTACCTAGAAATGAAGTCGGAATCACCGAGAAAGTGATAAGAACGATGTGGTTAGACTTGTATAGTGGCAGGGTAGAGCATCAGGGAGATCCTCCCACTACTCTCACACTTTCTCTCTCTTTTCTCTCTTCTCTCTCCTAGGTTTTTTCAAATTCGTATGGACTGAGAGAGTAAGGGTTTAAGGTCCTTATATAGGTCCAGAACTCACCAATTTAGACTTCAGGTCAAGGTATACTTAGGTTATAACCAAAGCGAGTCTGTTCCGTCTCAACGGAGCACTTCTGGCGGCCCCCCTTGAGCCAAAGGTCGGACTTAAGCTCACAGATATTGGATCTAGGTCGAGTTAAGTTTTCGTTCCAGTCGGGTTTCCAGATCACACGTGGCGGACCAGTTTCAGTTCAACGGTCAGTGAAACTTGATCAAGATTTCAAGTACACTAACACATAGGGCAAATATACCTGATCCGAGGGTGTAATTTGGTCTGATTCCGACGATCTGGTTGCTTATAACTAATCCGCAAGCGACACGTGCCAGATTACTTAAATTTATATTTTATTTTTAATTAATTTCACATTTCTCACACTCCTCACTCCGGGCTCAAGCGAATAGCGCTGGGACATTATCTGGATTTGGTTTCCGAGATGGTTGGCAAGCCCAGTAAGGCGGTCCTAATTTTATAACTTTGTATTATTCGGACTTTCGATGTGCGGTCCAGATCTGATAAGGAGTTTCGTGATGCTCCCGAGAGCAGCCGGGTAATGAGATTGATCCTAGATTTAAGGGTAACCTAGCGTCAATGATTCTACAAGTTTTGGGTCTTGCAGATCGTATTTAAAGTGATTGGTGCTAATTTCACAGGTACTCTAGTTTAACACTAGCTAATTCTCGCCTAATTTCTAAAGGATTTAGTCCTGAGTGATTTCTGCCTGAGGTGATACTCGGGCCTTTGGTAGTTTGTATAGAAGGAGATTCAAGTTATTAATACTCAACTGAAACATGCCCTAATGACAACAGAAGAAGGTCCTAGGGCAGGAGAGGCTAATGTTCCAAATAGCTTATTCGTTTTGTGGGGTTCCATAAGGGTAATGGTTAAAAGCCCATTTTATTTCTATATTTACTAGTTACAGTAATTTATAGTTTAAATATTGTTCTTCATCACCTAAACCTTAAGATTAGTGTCTAATGTAAAAGTATTTAGAAAAATTTAAAGAACGAGGTAATGAAAGGTGAGATTTTGAAGAAAATGGTTTGAAAAGGGATATGTAGACTGTGGGATTGAGTTCTGACAAGTTAATGAGGCGTTAGGAGCGACCCATTGCCTAAGGACGTCTAATTCCGGGTTGGCAAAAATCCGAGATGTTACATTACGAGCTTATTTACAACCGGCAGGGGTGAGTACACTTTCTTGCATGATATTCCCATTGAATGTAGAAAAATGTGGATGTTAAATCGAGAGTGATACAACTCCTTCCTAAGTTTCATGGGCTAGAATATGAAAGTCCATACTTGCACATCAAAGAGTTTAATGAGATAGTCGTCACATTGCACTTTCTAAATGTGTTTGAAGACACAATGCAACTAAAATTGTTTCCCTTCTCACTGAAGGAGAAGGCTAAGATGTGGATGCACTCTTTAAAGCCAAGATCCATTGGCACATGGGCCGAGATGACCCGGGAATTTCTCAAAAAGTTTTTCCCATTTCATAAAATTAACACTTTAAGGAAGGCAATCATGAACTTCACCCAGAAAGCGGAAGAGGCCTTCTTCTAATGCTAGGAAAGGTTCAAGGATCTTACGAATTCCTGTTCATATCATAGATACGAAATATGGCAAACAATAAGTTTTTTGTATAACGTATTAACTTCATCGATGTGATAGTTTGTAGAGATGATGTGTAACGGTGAGTTAATGAATAAGGAGGCCGATGATGCAAGTGATTACTTTAATTAATTGGCAGAAAACGCGTAATCATGGGACACCTCCCCATGACCCACCACTTCTAAGCCTAATCAATCAAATGAAAGGGGAGGAATTTATGTTTTGAAAGAGGAAGATGATATGAGTGCAAGGGTGGCCAATCTCACAAGGAAAGTCGAGGCCATGGAACTTACGAAGGCAGAACCTATTAAACTCGATAAGGTTGTGGAAGTTGTTTGTGATATTTGTGCTTGCAACATATATACAACTAAAAATTGTCCTACTATTCCTACTTTTTAAGAAATATTAAACGACCGATTAAATGTCGTGAACAACTACTAAATACCTTTCAGAGGACCCACCTCGAATACATACAACTCCAGCTGGAGGAATCACCCAAATTTCAGTTAGAGGAATGGACAAATGGCTAACCCACAATAGGCCCTTACGCAATTCTTAAATCAAAAGAGGCCTCAAGAGGATATGGTTCAAAAATTCATGCAAAACCAAGAGGTATTTAACCAAAATATGGTGCAAGCATTCCAGGATCTCAAAACAATAATGGGAATCTTTGCATCGTTAATTCAAAGGATTGAGTCGCACTTAGCGAATGGGGAGAAAGGGATGCTTTCAACCCAACCCTTCCCCAATCCAAAACCGTAATGTGAAATTAGTGACCCAAGCTCTTCAAATCAAATGGAGCAAGCCAAGTCTATCACCACTCTTTAGAGTGGAAAAACAATTGACAAATCTATTCCGGTAAGGGTTGAAAAGCCTAAGGATCTAGAAGAAGATAAAAATGATTGACCTAGCATTGCTCTATAGGAGGAAGAACTAGAAGAAGTGTGTAAGCTAATTGCGCCATTCCCTTAGTGGTTGATTGCACCAAAACCTCTCTCTGACTTTCGGAATATTCTAGAGGTGCTTAAGCAAGTGAATGTCAATATTCCTCTACTGGTTGCCGTTAAACAAATTCTTTCATATGCCAAATCTCAAAAAGATCTATGCACTACCAAAAGATTGCAAAATATTCAAAAGAAAATATTTTTGACAGAAAAAGTGAGTGTCATCCTCAAGCAAGATGTGCAACAAAAATACAAAGATCCCGGTATCCCAACCATCACTTGTGTAATTGGGAACCACCGGATTGAGCACGTACTTCCTGACTTGGGGGTGAGTGTTAATTTGATCACTTCTCGGTTTATGAACATTTGGGTCTAGGTGAATTAAAACCTACCCGGACTACATTGCAACTTGCCGATCGATTGATTCATGTATTGTTCATAACCCCAAGTGTAGGGTCGCGATGTAGTAATAACTCGTGAGAACGAGGTTGAATCCATAGGGACTAAACTTGTACGTATTCTTAAAAGAACTAAAACTAGAATTTTTAAAAAAAAAAGATCTAAATATAAATATGGAATAAAAGAGAGTATTTGTGAAGGATTTATCAAATATCAGAAGTGAACTATAGCGTCAAGGATCCACTTGCAGTGATCAGGGAGCCCTCTTACTCGATTCAAGTACCACAATTGGAATTGGAGTCATATCATGTCCAATTAGAAGATATAACAATTAAGATCAAATCTGAACTTTCCTTGACCTAATTCTTAATGTAGGAGAATTGTTATAATTGGAAGGGATTCCATCACCAAACCATGCCCATGGGACGATGGCCAACAACAGGATTTATGAATCCCGCAATCTCAAAATCAGGAAAAGAAGATACTCAAAGCTATTACAGATCAACTGTAATTTGAGTCACAATAAACCATTAAAAACTGAAAGTAATCTTTAAATATCAAATTAGAATCAAAGAAAGTTCAACATAAATATGAATCAAAGAAAGAGAAATATCTCATCACGTTACAAGCTTCACCTCTTAGCCCTAGCTAAGAGGTTTTGCCAATCCTTAGCGGGGGTCGCTAACACGGAGTGTGTGTACCCACATGGGTGTTTACTAACAAGCTAACCCTAAAAAATAAAATAAACAAAATTTCTAATGGCCACAAAAGTTTTTTTATCAAGCTGACACGGTGTTTCCTTTTTTAATGCCAATGTTAACTTATGAATAAAGTATTATTTTAAGTTTTTTTTACTCTTGCTTAGGTGGTGACTCTGAAGAGTTTCAACACCTATCAAGGGTTCGAGTAGCCATGGGCGGTGAAATTCCATTATTGCGTGAGTGCGGGTGTGGGTTTCAACCTGTACGAGGGTTCGAGTAGCCATGGGCGGTGAAATTCCATTATTGTGTGAGTGCGGGTGTGTGTTTCAACCTGTACGTCTCGTTCAGCTGGATATGTTATTTTTACATGCCACGTGTAACCATGTAATAGCCTCATGCGTGGACGCCAAGCACATGTGTTAGACTGAACTATCGTCGGGCAATCTCTACTATTCAAAGATCAGAAGAATCTTGTACCGCTGCTAAGTATCCTAATCGTTTATTATTATTATTATTATTTTATCCTTGTGGTCTACCCGAAGTTTACATCAGTCTGATTTTTTTGCACGGTAAATGAAGGCCATGGGATTGCACGATGATTGATCTCGATCTCGCACGCATGCCACACGAGTGCAAGTATACCGAGAGGGTAAGGGAGTCATTTCATATTTTGGCTTAGTATAACGCTTCAAAACCAGAAATTGTCTCCGTTGTATGCGCCGGCTCAATATAATACCGACAGTCACGAGAAACCCACTGCCTCAAGAACGTTGAAAAATCCAAAGTTGTATACTGTGGAAAAAAGACCACCGTACGTCCATTTAATGTACACCAATCGGACAGTTAGATAATCAAATAATCTTTAATTTTGGAACAGTATACATCAATGATGAATAACATAATTTAGACAGTTTAGTTTTAATTAATTATATACAAAATTGTAATATCTGAGTACCTGTTTCAACAAACATACTCCGCCAGTTTCTGAAAGGGAAGAGACTGATAAGGGGTATTTGTGTCATTTAAAGAAAATATTGTAAAGTCCGAAGAAAACGGCACCACCGCAATTAAAATTAAATCCAGGGTCATCTATCAATCCATTGTTTTCATGCAGGAAATTCTTTAGTCCCGTTGGGGAACGGTTTCACAACTTCACGCTTCTCTATAAATATCCCTTCACCTGCTGCTCTCCTTGCTAGGGTCTCTCTCATCTGCTTTCTCCCTCCCGCGATTAGCGTTTCCTCTCTCTTCCGTCCTTTCTCTCTTTCTTTGGTGGCAGCGATGGCAGGGAACTCAAAGGCCGTGATTTCCTCCCTCAAGCCCCAGCTCTGGGTCCCAGCTCTCAAGGTCGCCGATGCCGTTCAATTCTACAAGGCGGCCTTCGGAGCTGAAGAGCTGAGCCAGTGCGTACGCCCTAAAAGGAACGCTGACCGAGACATCCTCTGCGCTGAACTCAAGCTCGGTCCCTCCGTTTTCATTGTCTGCGACATCACTGATGAAAAGTATTCTCTTTCCCTCTCTCTTTAGCTTCCTTTTCTTGCTTTTCTTGAATTTTAAAGCTACTCTACTGATTTTGACCGTTGAAGTCACTGTGTTAGGCCGACTGACGGAACGGGCGTCGTCTTCTGCCTGGAGACAGACGATCTTGACGGCGTTGTGAGCAGGGCCGTCGGTGCTGGCGCGGTGGTCGAGGCAGAGCCGGCAGAGGACGAGAGGATATGCTGCGGTGCGCGAGCAGGGAAGGTGAAGGACCCCTTCGGCTACGTTTGGGCCATCTGTGCCCCTGCGAAATGAGCTCGTTGCGTGGCAGCTTAATAGCACTTGGATCTTGTTGCTACTTTTCATAGAAAGAGACTGATGGAACTAGAATAATGGAAAATCTGTGGATCATCTGATTACGTGGGATGACTGTGATATATGTGATTGCATTATCTGCTTGTGTGCCTGCCACAGTTTCTTTTATTTTATGCATTTTTTCTATAGGTGGAGCTGTAGCCCATTGCTTTACCGTGGCCCATGATACGATCACCTCCAAATCTCATTGACGTGTTATTCCAACCCTTGGTTGTCTAGCCTGATGAAATGTCCAAAGGTGGCAGCTCTGATTTCTAATCTTAAGAGTTCATCTGTTAACTCCAGCAGACCAATGGCCTAGATTGCTCAACCGTGGTCTCCGCTTACACAAATGGAAGGACAGTCGGATGGACGACTAAAAGTGGATGGGATCCATCCGTCATATCTGGTGCTCCACCTTGTTTGGAACGAGGCCCAGAAATCAGGCCGGTTCAAGGCTCAGGTTAGATACACCACTGGGAACGGTTGAGATGGGAACATAGACCATTAGAGTTATGCGAATTTTGTGTGGCGCACCGTGGTCGTGGTCTATATGTGTCATCCAATCTTTTCAGCTAACGTGCCCAACCAGAAAATGAAGGGAAGTCTTGAAAATTTGAAGGTTTTATGTGTGATTTTAAACTGCTCCTGATGTGGCCAACCTGAATCGTGGATTGGACTAATGTTAATGATTCATTGTGAAAATGTGGTGGCACCCTGATGGACAGGCTGGATCTGATGCACGTTACGGATGGAGTTGATTTTACAAATAAAACATGGTTGGAATGATTATGATCTAACTTGGCGGTCCAGTGCACAAAAATGATCATAAATAATATTGTTTGTTTAGAACAATGAGTAATTAAATTGATAAAATAATTAAAGAGAAGGAAAACCATGAATAACATAGTCAACAAAAGTATTTAACCATGTCACACTATTTATGCATATATTTTTAACTAGATCAATTGCCCAAATGCCTTGTTGCGGCCGCTTATACAACCGTTGATTGACTAAAATGGCCGACTCCACGACTACATCAGTTGATGCTCAATATGTGATAATTATATAATAATTGAAAAATTAAAACTTAAAGAAGTTAATGAAGGACTAGGAAAAGTCTCCTATACACGCGAAGGGAATAAAGAAAGAGATGGCAACTAGGGATTTTGTTTTTCTTTGCTTGTGTAATTAGGTTTATATATATATATATATATATATATATATATATATATATATATATATATATATATATATATATATATATATATCTCCAAAGCACATGTGGTTGACATATGGTGCTAAGGTGACAATTAACGTGTATAAATAGTCGTTGCACCTTTGCAATGATGTGCGATGTGGAACAACAAGATTTGGTTAAAACAAGGAACAAATTAAACAAAAAAGTAAAACTGATCATGTAGACAAGCCCATGTAAGAACTCTATAAGGTGGGCCTTATTGATCATCGATCTGGATTATCCTAAGGGTTGGATAATGTGATCGGGTGCACCAGCGAGCCTCGCTAAGTTGTGATACATCTAGAAATTCGTGTAAGGGTTGGAGTGCTATAATTGTGATACGCACACAGTGTTTTAGAGGAACTGGAATTACCAATTCGTGTGGAGCATTGGGGAGAGGAGTTTTGATGGGTTTCAAACTCATATATTTTACGTCAGGTAACTCATTCCGGATTGCGAGATACGTCTGATCTAAGGTTCGACGGTCTGGATCACTTCTGTAGTCGACAGGGCCTTTTCTGATCCATCTTGGCCATGAAACTGTCCGCGACCCACTCTACATCAGTCCCATTCACTTCAAAAGAACTCGTCATCGAGTTCTTATCCTGCACTGGTTCATGATACTCGGTCAGGTCCGCGACATTGAAAGTCCGGTACCAAGCAATGGGAACGAAATCAGAATCAAACTAGAACTAAAACTCCTAGAAATCGCGACTTACTATAAATAGTAAAATTACTATTTATAGACGGTCATGATGTCTACTAGTGCATAAGGTTTTCGGCTAAAAATAGTAAGTGTCCTATTTGGCTTCACCAAACCGTTCCCCTAATTATTCTAAGCTCTTTTCACGTTGGACGCAACTCCTAAAGCCCGACGGATGAAGAGTTATAATCAAACTAAAACTTACTATTTATAGTAAAAACGAAATTAAAACAGGGAAACGACCGTCGATCCAGTGGTTTCTCGTAATTCTGATCGTCGCAACCCGGCATAGTGGGGTTGGTTGGCTAAAGTAGCTCATTCTACCCCAAAATCATAATTTTACGTCAGGTAACTCATTCCGGATTGCGAGATATGTCTGATCTAAGGTTCGACGGTTTGGATCACTTCTGTCGTCGACCAGGCCTTTTCTGATCCATCTTGGCCATGAAACTATCCGCGACCCGCTCTACATCAGTCCAATCCACTTCAAAAGAACTCGTCATCGAGTTCTCATCCTGCGCTGGTTCATGATACTTGGTCAGGTCCGCGACATTGAAAGTCCGTGGATCACCATGTCATCTGGAATATCAACAACAAAACCGTTGTCATTGATCTTTCGAATGATTGGGATGGGTCCAATCTTTTCAACTTGTTGTACGTCCCGGTCGGAAATCTCTCTTTGCACTAATGGACCATAACGCGGTTGCCCACCTCAAACACTTTTTATCGCCGGTGCTTGTCCGCTTGTTCCTTGTACTTCTCGTTCGAGGCATGTAGCTTGGTCTGTACTTCCGCATGGATGCCTATGATCTTGTCTGCCATATGTTCTGTTGCAATGCTCATGCCTCGGTGCTTGGGCAGAGGGACCAAGTCAAGTGTGTGGCAAGGCACTTGTTCATAAATAATCTGGAACGATGATTTTCCTGTCGAACGGTTCACCATGTTGTTGAATGGAAACTCTACTTGAGACAAGGCCAAATCTCACTGCTTTGATTTTTCTCCTGAAATACAACGAAGGAGGTTTCCCAACGTGCGATTCACAACTTCGGTCTGTCCATCAGTCTGTGGGTGGTAGGCATTGCTGAATTGAAGTCGTGTATCAAATCGAGTCCACAAAGTCCACCAAAAGTGGCTAATGAACTTCGTGTCACGATCAGAAGTAATGGTCTTGGGGACCTCGTGTAGCCGTACGACCTCCATAAAGAATAGATTCGCCACGTGTGTTGCATCGATGGTCTTCTTACATGGGATAAAGTGTGTCATCTTAGAGAAACGATCTACCACCACGAACACCGAATCCATACCACGTTATGTTTGTGGGAGACCAAGTACGAAGTCCATTGATAAATCCTCCCAAGGACCGTTAGGCACAGGTAACGGGGTATAGAGGCCCGTATTCTGTGATTGCCCCTTGGAGGTCTGACAAACATGATAACATTGTACAACTTTTTCCACATCACGTACTAATTACAGCCAGTCATACCGCTCTTCCATAAGAACTCAAGTCTTATCTCGCCCAAGGTGTCCACCGAGGCCACCTCCATGTAGCTCCTGAATAATCTGCTCCCTCAAAGAACTTTGGGGGATGCACAATCAATTCCCTTTGAAGAGAAAATCGTCCGATATATGAAGGTCACTGGGGTGACCTTCTTAGCACTTCACCTAAGAATCTTTGAAGTCCTCATCCTCGGCATATAGCTCCTTGAGACAGTCGAAGCTGACCACCTTGTTGCTCATCGTAACAAGTAGTGATGCACGACGGATAAGTGCATCAGTCACCTTGTTCTGCTGTCTTGACTTATGCTTCAGAACGAACATGAATTCCTGTAAAAATGCAACCCATCTAGCATGCACACGATTCACGTTAGTCTGACTATTAATAAACTTTAATGCTTGATGGTCAGTGTACAAAATAAACTCTCTTTGAATCAGATAATGCCGTCAATGTTGCAGCGCCTGAACAACTACGTACAACTCAAGCTCATAAGTCGACCACTTCTTTCGGGCTTCGCTGAGCTTCTCGCTGTAGAAGGCTACCGGCATGCCTTCCTGTGATAATACTCCCCCAATTCTGATGTATGAAGCGTCACACTCAACCTCAAACAATTTGTCGAAATTAGGAAGCACCAAGACCGGTATTGTAGATAAACGGTGCTTGATCTCATGAAAGCTCTTGTCAGCTTTATTGGTTCATTGAAATGGTCCTTTTTTCATGCAATCTGTTATAGGTGCAACTATGGTGTTAAAATCTCACACAAATCGACGATAGAAAGTCGCCAACCCATGAAAACTCCTCACCTCATGAATGTTTGTGGGGATCGGCCATTCCCTAATAGCTCACACCTTTTCATCATCCACATGAATGCCTGTGGACGTTACAACAAATTCTAGAAACAACAGACTGTCAGTTAAAAAACTACACTTCTTCATGTTGAGGTACAACTTGCTAATTTGTAGGATCTGCAACACCTGCCTGAGATGTTTCCTGTGCTTCACCTCATCCTGGCTATATATCAATATGTCATCAAAATATACTACCACAAATCGGCCAGTGAAGGGTTTTAGAACTTGATTCATCAAACGCATAAAAGTACTTGGTGCGTTCGATAGGCCGAAGGGCATGACCAGCCACTCATACAACCCTTGGTCTTGAATGTCGTTTTCCACTCATCACCGGGTCGGATACGAATCTGATGGTACCCTCTTCTTAGATCTAGTTTAGAGAACACCTTGGCCTCTTCTAGCATATCGAGCATGTTGTCCAACCGTAGTATTGGGAACCGATATTTAATGGTAATTTTGTTAATTGCCCGGCTGTCGACACACATGCGCCAACTTCCATATTTTTTTGGCGTTAATAATGCTGGTACGGCACATGGGCTCATGCTATCTCTCAAGAGACCCTTACGGATCAATTCCTCCACTTGCCCCTAAAGTATCTCACACTCCTTTGGACTCATCCGATAATGAGGGCGGTTGGGCAGGCTAGCCCCAGGGACGAGGTCTATGTGATGTTGGATATCACTCATGGGGGGCAATCCATCAGGTAAATTCTCAGGCCAGACTTCTTTGAATTCGTTTAGTAACAGTCTTAAACTTGGAGGGATATTTGAGGGTTCCTCTTCCTCGCCCGTCACCACTATGGTGTATACCTCGCCGGTTTCCTTAGATTCCTCCATAAAATCCCGAATGGTTAAGAGGGAACTCCCCTCTACTTTAAAAGCTTCAGAGTGGTTCTCCGGTGCCATAGGGGCAAGGATTATTTTTTGACTATTCTTGATGAGTACGTAGACATTGTCTCGTCTCCGATGGGTTGCATCACGGTCCGACTGCCAGGGTTGACCGAGTAGCATGTAGCAAGCTTCCATGTCGACCACGTTAGAAAGTATCTGATCCTTATAATTTTTACCAATTGAAAATGAGATAGTGCATTGTTCAGTTACCTTGGTCTCATTCACCTTTTTTATCCAGCCAATTGAGTATAGGGAAGGATGTTTCGTCATTGGTAGCCACAACTTGTCCACCATCACTCTTGAGACGATGTTCTCGCTACTATCACTGTTTATGATCACATCATAGACCTTTCCGTTGACAGTGCACCGAGTACGAAATATATTGTGTCGCTGTGGATGTAATTCCTTTCGTGGGATATACAGTAATCGCCTCACAACTAGAAATTCGCCACGATCCTCGCCCGTCATTTCATCGCCACCTGCTATTTCTTCAGTGGTTTGTTCATATTTATCATAGCCATGGTATTCTTCTGCGGCCTCATCTTCAATGCCCCCTTCGTTTATAGTCAAGTGTGCTGCGGGATGTTGAGGACAGGTGTTTGATAAGTGGCCTCGCTGGCCACAACGGTAACAATTGTTCGACCTTGGTCGAGCATAAGGATTTGGAATCCTACTCGAGCCCGCTGTTGTGAGTGCTGTACGTTGAGGTCTGGATGAGCCGCTCCTCGTATCACGGTTTACAGTTGTAAGATGTTAAGAACGTTCTCCTACTGGATCTTTTCCTCGTGCCAGCACTGGATCCTGCGTGGGACTAGTCATGGGGGGTCGAGTTGAAGGATAGGGATGAGCAGGAACTCTTGCAAGTTGTGTTTCTGCCCTACCCGCCAATTGAGCTGCTTCATCCACGGTCCCGACTGGTACATCTGAACTCGGTCCTTAATTATCGGTCGCAACCCACCCGTAAATCGTGCCACCTTCTGTGACTCAGATTCTGACAGATCGTTTCGTGTAGCCAACCGCTGGAATTCTTCAGTGTAATCTGTAATGATTCAATTTCCTTGTCGGCAATTTTGGTATTGTTGGAATAATATCTGCTCATAATCACTGGGGAGAAATCGTGATCGAAGAAGACGTCTCATCCGTGGCCATGATGAGATGGGCGCCTTGTTCTGGCGGGCTCATGAGAGTTGTAATTGCTCCCACCATGCAGAAGCACCAGATTTTAACTTAAACGCTACCAATTTTACCCTTTTATAATCTGGCATGTCCATATAATCAAATATCTCCCTACTTTGGCTAGCCAATCGTGGAAATCTTCTATACATAATAAACCATTAAAACTAGGAAGTTCAGCCTTACCTCGATAGTCTCGTTCAGCACGATCTAGATGATCACCTCCATGGATTGGTCGTCGGGCAAAACCCTCATTAAGGTCCTCGTCGCTAGAACTTGAATCATCTGGTGTAGCCCTACGGTTTGCCACTAGTAGTACTCTACGGAAATCGGGGTTGCGTCGTACAGCAACCATGGGTGGTGGAGCAACCATAAGTGGTAGAGTACCGCCTAGGGCTCGAGGCGGAAGTAGCGCATCCGTAAGACGGTCGAGGGTTGCCTGCAGCCCTTGCATGGTCAACTGACTCTCTCGGTGGAAAGCTTTCATTCTTTTCGAAAGATAACGAATCCCTGGATCACCGTCCACAGGATTTTGATTCATACCTTCATTGTTTGTCATCGGCCCGAGGGGGATCCTCGCTTTGATACCAATTGACATAGGGATGAACGTGATGAGGATAACTACTCTGAATCCATGGAGCTTCTTGGACTCCTCACAGAGACTTCTCGAATCCACGAGGAAAGAAAGCAGAAAATAGAAATAAACTTTAAGAAATTTGAAATTGATTAATTGATGACTAAAAACGAGTTCACAACCCTTTAAATAGGGGTACCAAGCAATGAAAAAGAAATCAGAATCAAACTACAACTAAAACTCCTAGAAATCGCGACTTACTATAAATAGTAAACTTACTATTTATCGACGGTCGTGATGTCTAGTGCGCAAGGTTTTCGGTCAAAAATAGTAAGTGTCCTATTTGGCTTCACCAAACCATTCCCCTAATTATTCTAAGCTCTTTTCACGTTGGACGCAACTCCTAAAGCCCGACGGATGAAGAGTTATAATCAAACTAAAACTTACTATTTATAGTAAAAATGAAATTAAAACAGGGAAACGACTGTCAATCCAGGGGTTTCTCGCAATTCCGAGTGTCACAACCCACATAGTGGGGTTGGTTGGATAAAGTAGCTCGTTCTACCCCAAAATCATATATTTTACGTCAGGTAACTCATTCTGGATTGCGAGATATGTCCGATCTAAGGTCCGACGGTCTGGATCACTTTTGTTGTCGACCGAGCCTTTTCTGATCCATCTTGGCCATGAAACTGTTCACGACCCGCTCTACATCAGTGGGTCTCCAATCCAACACCATTGACAGAAGCTTGAGCCCCATTGTATCTTCTCTAAAGGGTGTTAGGAAAGGAAGACCTCAACGTCCTTATCTACAGCAATGGCATCAGGTAAGCTACTCACTTCTTATGAATTTCTTGAATTATTGTTAATCGTAAATGATAACTATCACTAGAAGTAGGACATTGACTATCTCCAACCATATAGATGATGCAGGTGATGTACAGATTGAAGATATGGATAACAATCTCTCTACGGAAGATTATTCTGAATAAATGAGGAGATAACTTTATGTTTAGTTTTATTTATTTTTCGTTGTTTGCTTTAAGACAATGTAATAAGCTCTCATTGAGAGTGTATTAGAAAATTAGGTTAACTCTTTTTTACTCGAATGGAATACTAAATATAGTCGATGTTATTATCGTAGATGGGTACCTTCGTTAATATATTTGGATATATGATCTAAATGAAAAAAAAAAGTGCGAATTTGAAGCATCTAATTTTTACATTATTAACATTTGAAATTCTCAGGCACGAGTATGTACTCAGGATGCGAAAACTCGGGATGTTACATGATATCAGAGCAGTCGCATTCAGTGATAATCATTGGATTTTCAATTTTGAGCTATGTGATTGGATTTCGTTTAGTACTTAACTCAGTCAGATTATAATACTCCGAATGAGGATAGAGTAATTTTTTTTTTTTTTTTAGTGTAAATGGATTTCAAAATTGGGAGATCCAACTATTTCAATTTCACCATGTAGCTAAAGGTGTAAATAAAAGGATTGATTGTTTGAAGCATACACTACCAAAAAATCGAGTAAAGGCTATGGACGTTGCAAGCTTTTAGCTACGGATTAAATCCGTAGCAATATAGCTACGAATTTAAACCGTAGTGAAAGCCTAAGTGATCTATAGCTAAAGCGTACCTCCTCACCTAAGTCATATTAAACATAGATGGTGCTTAAGGGGATCCATGGGGTTCATTGGAATATAAGTGTTTGATCTAAGCCGTCCAACAATTCTGATATATAAATTTAGTGCATGAGCCTAAAAATTATATAGATTAAATGTCTAAGTAGACCACACCATAAGAAATAATAAAAATTAAATTTCTACTGTTAATATGTTGTGTGATCTCCTTAAAGATTAGATCTAATTCATTTTTTGTATCAACATTTCAAATAATAATTTAAAATTAATGGACGGAGTGGATATATGAAATACATCACAGTAGGGCCCACGGTCCTAAAACCCAACGTCCCCAAGGAGCCATCTGTCACACGCCCCTCTAGAATCTAAACCTCCTCCCAAAATAAAAAAACCCATCCCGTCTGCCATTTTCTCCCGCGCGTAGATGAAAACTCTCTCCATCTCTCTCTCTCGCACTCAGTCTCTCTCTTTCCCTTGCCCTCTCTCGATCTCCCGCTCTCCCTCACCCTCTCCTTGTCTCTTGGCCGCGTGCACCTATCTTCCCAAAACCCAAACCTAAAACTCTCTCTCTCAGTCTCTCTCGCGCGCACCCTCTCCTCTCTGTCTCTGCCTCTCTCGCACCCTCTCCTCTCTCTCTCTCTCTCTCTCTCTCTGATCTCTCCACCCTACCATGCAATCCACATCCAATCGGTGGTGGCAGGGTCATCACGCAATCCTCGTCCTTTCTCGCTCTCGCCATCTCCTTCTCGCTTGTGACCTCACGACCAGCAACTCTCTCTCTCTCTCGGCAGCGGCAGTGGTATTCTCATTTTCCTCTTCCCTGTCTTCTTTTTCTTTTTCTAATAGGGCTTCGAAATTAAAAATCTCTAATTGGGGATTTTTGAAATTCCAAATCCCTAATTGGGGGTTTTTGAACTTTCAATCCCTAATTGGTATTTCTGATTTTTAATTCCTTATTTCTGGAGGAGCTCTATCCCTGATTGGGATTTTGTATGGTTGATCCTCATTTACCATGTCTGGAGGTGAGGAACTCGAAATTGAAAATCCCTCATTAGGGTTTTTTTTTTTTTGTTCTCATCATGGATAATGGATTGCTTATGATTCTAACGAATCACTTTCAATAGATGATCCTAACCATCCATATATGGCTTACAACTTAGAAGATGGCCATAAAAAAACAGATGGCTAGCTTTCAGGTGGATAGGATCATCTGACTGGTGTGATTCTTTCATGGTGTCCCATAGGTTGTAAGTTTGTAACTATGGACAATCCAATTCATTCCTTGAAGACAATTGCCTAAGTAGAAATTGTTGATGGCACTGTATGATGGCTGATAGATGGATTTTTATGATAGTGGTTGGTTTAGTTAGTTGATTTTGTCATAAGAAGCTCAGATTTGCTATAGTTTAATTTTAGTTACAAGAATTCAAATGCAATTTGGATATATCTGTAGCTTTGATCCCACCTCAAAATGACCCAATCCCCCTTTTCTGCCGGAAATCTGTTGATTTTATGATTTTTTATAGCATTTTTATGGTTGAGGATTTTTTTTTTCCTTTTTTAATTCGATTTGATGTTGATTTCCTCAGATCTGATGGTTTAGTTCTAAAATTTTGTTCATATTTATGAAGAAGGCAAGGTAGTAACTCCCAACTATGTTCTTATTTATGAAGATAATGAAGGAGATCAAATGCTTGTCGACAATGTGCCATGGGAGTATGTCTATTACATTTGATTTTGCATTTCTGTTATCACACCGTGTGTTTTCTGCTGCATCTCGATCATATTTAAAATAAAAATGCAACTCATTCATACATGTGTGACAATGTGAGTCAGGATGATCATCAAATGATTGAAATTCTAACTCTCCATTCCTGTAGGATGTTTGTCAACATCGTGAAAAGGTTGTATATCATTAGTGGCTCTAAGGCACCACTTCATGATTTCCCTTTTATTAAAGCTTGCTGCAAGTGAAGTTAAATTAGCAAATCTTGAGAAAATTATATTTTAGTTGTTTGTTTGTTTTTAGTTGGAAATCTATGTGTGGACTGATCAAATTTTAAGCTTAAAAAATGAATATAATCTGCCCATTCTAAAGGTTGGAAAAATCTATTAAGATCCTGCAATGCTTTGGACTGAATATTGATTCTGGATCAAGCTCCTAGATTTAATCTCCATTACTTGTGTATGCATGTAAATGTAAAAGGACACTTCTCCTATTTGTTAATAAAAATTCTGAGCATGTCAATGTCATAGTGAGACATTTATATGCATCATAACAGTTGAAACCTGAATTTGGAGATTGCCAAATGGACTCCATTTTTGCTTGCTTTGTTGTCCCAATAAATCTTTGTGGTGGGCTGAGTTTCATGGGTGCACTCCTGCTGAATTTTAGGGCAACTTGTATGGAATGACAGTCCTAATGAAAAACACGACTAATCTAGAACACTTGGTGTATATTCCATGTCACTTATTATCCAAATAAAGTGTTATTTATGATCCCGTGAAATTTCCCCCTGAATTCATCTTTTGTTGCAAACTTCTCTAGAAAGTAGAAATCAACTATTGTTTCTAGCTTTCTATGCATTGATTATCTAAAAAAAAATCTGTTCTTTATTATTATTATTTTTTATATGGGATATGATTGTAGGTAATGCATTTTCAATATATTAACTGTAGAAAGTAGATGATTTAAATTTAAAGGTGTCAAACAAAACTTAACACACTGAAATTCTCAAGAATCCAATTACTATAGATGTAGATTCTTCAAATTTCAAGTGTCCAAACCACCTATAAATTCCTTTGAAGACTTTTCTAACCTAACTTCCATCTTTTTCTATCTTTTTTCCACCTTTTTAGGCTTGCTTCTTAAAGGTGTTGCAGAAGAGGAAGAAGAAGAAGAAGAAGAAGCAGAAGCGGGTGGAACCAGTATAGGATTACAAAGACCTTTCCATAGTACACATGACAGGGGTGACATACCAATTCAGTATTTTCATTTAATTTCCCTTGTTGATGATGAAATAGGATTAAAAATATATAAATTGTATGGTCCTGGCCATCTGGTTGGTAGATTCCAAACTAATAGTCCCCCCCCCCCCCCCCCCCCTTTAAAAAAAAAGGTCAATGGCCCCCATTTGGTTAGAGGAGAATAAATTTAGGCTAGGATTACCTAGCAAAATAAAAAATTAGATCGAACATGATTTAAGATGGGTCCTACTGGATGGACGGTCTCAATTGACACATGACCATAACCCATATATGTGCAGTAAAGGGATGACACTACCACGTTCTAGTTCTAATGGCTCTACCTCATCAACTTTCTTATTTTGTTACCATTTCCTTTTGTAGTGGTATACTCACAAGGACCTCCCTTGTTACAGATGATCAATCCATCTGATTCTTCTAAGCATACATGATTTAGAAAAGTATAGCAATTAATGGCTCACATGCTCTACTTGTCGGCAGTTTCTTCTAGTTAATCACTATCTTTGGAGTGTTCAAATTTGAGAAACGATCTATTTAGCTAAGTGTATAGAACATTTGGCATCCAAAGTCCCCCTGTCTAGCTAATTAGTATTTGCTTCACTTTTGAGTTTCATCCAACTATTTTCTTTGTGGAGGGCCACCAGAATGGAAGATTATTGTGGCATGACTTGAAGAAAGGCGATTTCTATCATCTAATGGCAACTCCAAAGTCCTTGCACTTATCATCTAGGTCTTGCCATCCAACAATATGTATGGTTCATCATGTGCTTTCTCACTTTTAGCTTCCTTTCTCCTTTAAATATGTGAACTCTAGTGTAGCCAATAAATTAAACCTTTGGAATTTGTACTTTCTATATCTAGTGACAAGCTCTGTACCACAACAAAATAGTGAATTTTGGAGCATAAAGTGTTACATCTGCTGAGGAAGTTGTGCTCTTGCCCCATGCGAGCTCTAAGCTATTCATTAGTGGGGCCCATCAGTGTTATGTGTTGCAGCATGATCATCAAATGGTCCACATGTGTAGCCATTGATGAGTTTCAAATATCAACATTTTTTCCATATATAATGTGGCCTACCTTGTGCTAGGCCTGACCTGATTTTTGGTTCATGGGTAATTTGCTGGGATCTACCTGGTGAACAGCTTGGATCCCGCTTGTAGGTTTGGAAAAGGGGAGCTACCTGTTGTTGGAGCCCGTGTTGAATTATAGTCAGTGCTCTTGCCATTATATAAACTGGAATAAGAATTCCAACAGTCCTCAACAATAGCAGCTGTTTGTCAGAGAAAAAAGAGAGGATCGAAACATTATAATTCAATGATGAATGCTAACATCGGATGTTATCTGCACTTCCATCAGGTGGGTCCCATCACTAACATGCCCTGGCCCAACAATCAGGCCAGTCAGCTCATAAGGTGGGCCACACATGCAAATTTAATGTGGATTGTTGCTTAACAATGCAAACCCAAATCCATTTCCTAATGCATTAACAATGCAAAAACAGGTCGGTCCATATCTTTATGGAGACAAAAACACAAGGCTCTTCACTTATTGGATTGTAAGTTTATACTTCTTTCATTTTTTAAAAATCTTTTATTGCCCTTTATTATGATTCATGTTTTCTTTACAAGTGATGAGCTCTCTCAAATGACATGGGTTATTTGTATTTTATTAGTTTCTATTGGAAGTTGGGTCTCAAGTAACATGAATTAACAACCCAATATATATGTTTTGCAAGGGGAATACTCGCAACCATATTTGAACGTATTTATAGCCTTAGGCTCCATTTGGTCATCACATTAGTATTTATGAAAACATTTAAAAAAAAAAAAAACAAATGGAGCCTAAGCCCTTTTTTTAACTTCGTCAATGCAACTCCTTGCAATGCCGGTCCTAAGCCCGGGTAAAGGAGGAGGGAGAAGGGCCTTAGAATGAGATCATTAAGATGAGTAACTAATTTACTGGATGAGTAACTAATTTAGGATTTAATTGTATTACCTCGAAATTGATGGAGCAGACCCAGATGTGCGTCAGATATATCCGGATGTTGAGCGGGGGTCTCTGGAAGGTGCGAACCGCTGTTATGACGATGATGAAGCTGACCATTTGGACAGGCCGTGTTTATGTATTTGCTCGAAATTAATGGAGCAGACCCGGATGTGTGTCGGAGCTATCCGGATGAGCGGGGGTCCGTGGAAGGTAAGAACCTCTGTTAAGACCATGATGAAGCTGTCCATTTCCTATGGACAGCATTAGAGTGGCCTGACCATTTGGACAGGCCGTGTTTATATCTGTATTTGCAGGTACCACACCCTTAACCTAAACCACACCCTAAACCTATTCTCAATTCCCTAAAGCTATAACCTATAACCCATAACCTAAACCTAACCCTAAACCAAAACCTATAACCTAAACCTTAACCTAAACATAAACCTAAACCTAAACCTATAACCTATACTTATAACCTTAACCTAAACTATAACCTTAACCTATAACCTATAACCTATACTTATAACCTTAACTTAAATCTATTCTCAAATCCAAAAACCTATACTTATAACCTAAACCTAGACCTTAACCTAAACCTAAACCTATACTTATAACCTATAACCTATAAGCTAAACCTTAACCTATAACCCAAACCTTAACCTATAAAATAAACCTATAACATATAGCCTAAAACCTAAACCTATACTTAACCTTAACCTATAACCCAAACCTAAACCTATAACCTATAATCTATAACCTAAACCCAAACCTAAACCCGATCCCGAACGCGAACCCGATTTCCTAAACCTAAACCTTAACCTAAAACCAAAAACCTGAACCTTTAACCTAAACCTATTCTCAAATCCCAAAACCCATAACCTAAACCTATAACCTATAACCTACACCAAAACCTATAACCTAAACCCGAACCTAAACTCGAACCAGAACCTGAATCCCTAAACCTTAACCTAAACATATAACCTATAACCCATAACATAAGCCTATACCTAAACCTAAAGCCTAAACCTAAACTTAAACCTATAACTTAAACCTAAACCTATAACCTATAACCTAAACCTTAACCTAAACTTATAATATAAACCTAAACCTAAACTTATAACCTAAACCTATTCTCAAATCCCAAAACCTATAACCTAAACCTAAACCTTAACCTATAACCCAACCTATACCTATACTTATAACCTAAACCTATTATCAAATCCCAAAACCCATAACCTAAACCTAAACCTTAACCTAAACCTATAACCTATAACCTATAACCTATAACCTAAACTCGAACCCAAACCCGAACCCGAACCCGAATCCCTAAACCTTAACCTAAACATATAACCTATAACCTATAACCTAAACCTAAAACCTAAACCTAAACCTAAACCTATAACCTATAACCTAAACCTATAACCAAAACCCTAACCTAAACCCTATAACCAATAACCTATAACCTAAACCTACAACCTAAACTCAAATCCCTAAACCTTAACCTATAACCCAACCTAAACCTATACTTATAACCTAAAACTATTCTCAAATCCCAAAACCTAAACCTAAAACCTAATTGTATTGATCTCAAATCCCTAAACCTAAACCTACACCTAATCTTAATCTCAACTCCCTAATCTAAACCTAAACCTAAACTTGAAAACCCAAACTTAAACCCAATCCCGAACGTGAACCCGATTTCCCTAACCTAAACCTAAACATAAACTTGAAAACCTAAACCTAAACATAAACTTGAAAACCCAAACCTACACCCGATCTCGAACCCGAACACGATTTCGTAAACCTAAACCTTAACTTATTCTCAATTCCCTGAAGCTATAACCTATAACCTATAACCTAAACCTAAACCTAAACCTAAACCTAAACCTAAAACCTAAACTAAACCTAAAACCTAAAACCTAAATGTATTCTCAAATCCCTAAACCTAAACCTACGCCTAATCCTAATCTCAACTCCCTAACCTAAACCTACGCCTAATCCTAATCTCAACTCCCTAACCTAAACCTAAACCTAAACTTGAAAACCCAAACTTAAACCCAATCCTGAACCTGAACCCGATTTCCTAAACCTAAACCTTAACCTATTCTCAATTCCCTAAAGTTATAACCTATAACTTATAACCTAAACCTAAACCTAAACCTAAAACCTAAACCTAAACCTAAACCTAAAACCTAAATGTATTCTCAAATCCTTAAACTTAAAACACCTAATTCTAATCTCAACTCCTTAACCTAAACCTAAACTTGAAAACCCAAAACCTAAACTTGAAAACCCAAACCTAAACCCGATCCCGAACCCGAACCCGAACCCGATTTCCTAAACCTAAACCTTAACCTATTCTCAATTCCCTAAAGCTATAAGCTATAACCTATAACCTAAACGTAAACCTAAACGTATAACCTAAACCTATAACCTTAACCTAAACCTAAAACCTAAATGTATTCTCAAATCCCTAAACCTAATCCTAAACTTAAACCTAAACCTATAATCTAAACCTATAACCTGCAACATTAACATAAACTTATCACTTAAACCTATAACCTACAACATTAACCTAAACCTATACCTATAACCTAAACCTATTCTCAAATCCCAAAACCTATAACCTAAACCTAAACCTTAACCTATAACCTAAACTCAATTCCCTAAACCTTAACCTATAACCTAACTTAAACCTAAACCTATAACCTGCACTTATAACATAAACCTAAACCTAAACCTGTAACCATAACCTAAACGTAAAATCTAAACTTAAACCTAAAATGTAAATGTATTCTCAAATTCCTAAATTACCTAAACCTAAACCTATAACCTAAACCTATAACCTAAACCTATAACTTACAACATTAACATAAACTTATAAGCTAAACCTATAACCTACAACATTAACCTAAACCTATACTTATAACCTAAACCTATTCTCAAATCCCAAAACCTATATATAAACTATCTAGAATTCGAGGCATTGCCACTAATCACTAACATGTCCTACTCGTAATTAACAAGCAAATGGAGATTTTCTTTTCATGATGGTCAGCTCTGCTTGCACATTTTTCAGGTCATAGATACTCGTGGTCAATATCTGTTCCACTTGGGAAGTGGGTACTTATGGCTACCGATGGTCCTCATTGTGGAAATTGTCCAGATGTTTATTTTGGCCCTACAAACCATATGGTGAGACTATTCCTTTTGTGTCAATTTCATTCTTCTTTGATTTTTTATTAATTCATTAAGAATAAAAAAGAAAATGGTTATACATGATGCACTTTTTTCACTTTGTTTTTCTTTCCGCCAATAGTCACTCCGATTTATGAATGCCATGACTATTTGTAGGATGATGGAATATACGAAGCTGTTGCAGGAAGTGACTTTGTCATTACTAGAGTTGCATTTCGAGACAACTCTTCAAATGTCTACATAAATGACTGTGGAAGTAATTTCACAGAGGTCACTAAGAAATTGAAAGGAAAAGGAGTGGACTTGGACAACAATATCGGTTTTTTATTCTTCAAGTGGGTGATGGGCTGATGGCTGAAAAAGGCCTATTTACTTGTGAAAAAAAATATCAACTCTTTATCATTGAAATATATCTCCTCTTTCAATTCTTTATCATTGAAATTTTAGGGTAAAGTCGAGCAAATTTCTCTAATGAAGCCAAAGATTTGTATTTTCAGCATTATTGTAATTGTAATTGATTAAATGAAGGATTGTAATTGATTGTAATTGAATGAATGAATGATTATAATGGAACGAATGAATGATTGTAATGGAATGAATGAATGATTATCTAGGTGATAATTGAATGAACAAATGATTATATTTTTTTAATGTACAAAATAGCTATGGATATTGACCGTAGCCGATAATCTGACAGCTATAGCCATTATTAAATTTGGCATATTGCTACGAAATTTTAGCTACAAATAATATCCGTAGCTGTTTATGCTTATCGCTACAGATATAATTGCTACGGATTATATCCGTAGCTGTTGTAACCTATAGCTACGGATTAAATCCGTAGCTATAGGTTCCAGACCTATTGTTACGGCACCTACGACTACGGTCGTGCTACGGACTAAAACTGTAGCCATTGGTCTATGGCTACGGATTTTATCCGTAGCCGTTGCCCCTTTTTTTGATAGTGATATGGGCATATTTAGACTTTTTTTTTTTTTTCATTCATAATAGTTAGATAATTTTTATGTGATGTGTGGAGTGTATATTGATTCAAGTTATCGCTAAGATTAATAATGCTTTTATGATTCTATGTTTGTAACATTATTGTATGGCATATACGATATGACCAATTTTGAGCCATTCTTAGTTGTGTTATTTGAAATCCAATGTTAAATGATTGATATCATCTTTTCTTTTGAATTCGAATGCCGGGATATACTAAGATTTTGATGCACGACATAGCTCTAATGAATGCATTCCAAGGCACTGAAATGGATCATGAACATAATTTGAAAATCACATATATAGAGGGCCGGGCTTATTGGAAAACTTACAGATAGAGAATTATGGACAATTTAAATAATCCAAAAGGTACCTATATGAGGGCCATAGCTTCATCAGTGTTTCCCCCTATCTAAGTTCATCCGTGTGGACTTGAGAGGGAGTGAAGGGAAGGCGTACTCAAGCGCGCGCGCACACACACTCTCTCTCTCTCCTCATTTTTCTTCATGGCACATCATCCCTCTCTTTCTATTGGTCCAAAATTTCTTCATGCCACACCAAGATTCTTATTTTGGAGCTATCATAAAGATCCCTCTACCGTGCATTCTGAAAGAATTGAGAAGCCTCCAAGGTCACATCCAATCTATAAGAAGATTCATATCTCTCAGAGACGAGGTGCAAAAGAAATAATTAACACATGACATTGCAGAATAGGTCATGACCGTTTATGGGCCTGGCAGTTATTTCCACATTAGCAAACATAAGGAGTA
Organism: Magnolia officinalis; assembly: GCA_021015155.1. NCBI lineage: Eukaryota > Viridiplantae > Streptophyta > Magnoliopsida > Magnoliales > Magnoliaceae > Magnolia > Magnolia officinalis. Next base: position 19,692,760 of record JAJHSJ010000003.1, read on the forward strand.
TCTACGAAAATCTCTATTTAGCTATTGCTTAAAATTTTTATAAATAGGAAGAGGATCAAAGAGCTCCAAGCCCTTACCAACCCAACCGAACACAACTTTATAGTGAAGCGTTGTTTATCCTATTTCAGTTCTTAGCTTAACATAGCCTTTCTCTTAATGTAATCCAATCCATCTACGTTGCTATACTGGCAACTAGATGGACTTTAGTTTAGGAGTAATGTACTGCAGTTTGTCTACTTTGTTATTCTAGACCAACTTAGCTTCTTTTTAGTGTAATTCTCTTTATCTACACCCAAGTTATACCTCACCAAGAGCTTAGGTTAGGACCTGTACATCTACCCCACGGTCTCTAGATCGTTGAGGATTTTCTCTTTTCTTTATTATTAGTAAGTATTTATTCTTGATTAATATGATTTTTTTTTTTTTTTTTCATTTTCTAATTATTCTCGTATTGTCATAATTGATTGATAATTGCTACATCATGGTAGGAAAGAAGATGTTTTCAATTGAAAAGCAAAAAAAAAAAAAAAAAAAAAACTTGCTGGAATGATGACCGTCTACTTTACAAATCACCTTGTGTATATTACATGTATTTGTATAGACGACTGAATTGCTAAGATCTCGGCCTATCTCAGCACTGGGGGGTCAAAGTTTTGGATTGAGCTATATTAAGCTTTGGTACACCTAAAGTCATGAACAAAATATCAAGCAAAAAAGTATCCTAACCGTTCCTTTGTTTTGCATCCTTGTGGCCTACCCAAAGTGTATTTCACCCTGATTTTTGGCAAGCTGAGTCAACGCAATGGTATCTCAGCCAATTGGTCTGGATCTCGCACGCGTGAGATACGAGTGTACTTTTACCGAAAATGTAACGGTTGACACCGAGAAATTGTACACGTTGTATGAGCTCGCTCAAATAATACCGACAAGATGGTGGAACCCACTGCCTCATATTTGTTGAAAAATCCCAACTTCTGAATAGTTGAAATAGGACCACTGGATATTTTCATTTTAGCCGTTCAATTAATGTCCACCAATCGGACATTTAGATAATCAAATAAGCTTTCTTTTTGGCACATTATACATCTAAATAATTAACATAATTTAGACGGTTTAGTTTTTATTAATTCTAAACCAAAACTGGAATTTCTAAGTACCCGTTTCGAACAACATACTCTGCCAGTTTAGGAAAGTATATCTGAAAAGGAAAGGAGGGCATTTGTGTCATTTCAAGAAAACAGTTCCAAATTCCAAAGGCAGGGGCACCACCGCAATTAAAACTAAAACTAATGGCATTCATTAAAACATTATTTTAACGCAGAATATCCATATTCGCTTTATGGATGCTTACATGTAAGTGAAATTATCTCCTCCTCGCTCAAGGGTTTCACGAATTCAGGCACGGCTTCGGTGGATCGCTGACTGTGGGGCACATTGTGATGTATTTAACTTACATCCACACAGTCCATACATTTTAACAGATCATTTTAGGACGAGATACAAATCTCAGATGGACTATCGTAAACTACAGGAGGCAGTAGTGATTGACCATTGAAAATTCCCGGGCCACAAAAGTTTGGGATCAAGCTGATGCTTGTGTGGTTCCTTGATGCAGGTCTTTGTAACCTTATCAAATAAACAATAGGGTGGGTCCCATGAAGTTTTTAATGGTGGGTATTCAATAAACACTGTTTCTTGTTGTGAGCTGTCAAAACGGATGGGCGGCGTGGATGTAAGATACATACATCACTGGGGCCAGACAGTCAAGGGTCCACTGAAGCCGCCCCACGAGAACTCTATGCACATGAAAGCATCTCCGTCCACTCTAGTCTCCCATCAGCGGACTGCGTACTCACGTGACGCATGGGCCTACGTGATGTGTGTGTTTTATCCTGTCCACTGCTTTTATTATCTCATTTTAATGCATGAGCCCAAAATTGAAGCATATCCAAAGCTCAAGGAACAACACCATTGAATTGGGGTGTACACGAACTGAATTAACTTAGTTAATTAGCTCGCTCGACTCAACTTGAAAAAACTCAAATCGGCTCGGTTCGAAGATGAGTTCAAGCCAAGTCGAGCTGATTTTTTTAGCTAAAAAAACAAATCTTGAACAGAATTCGAGCTTGCCTGCGATCGACTCGACACGGATTGAACCCTAATTCGAATCAAACTCAGATCGAACTAGTTTGGTGACTTGGTTACTCTGATATTGATGTTGCTCACCAAATGTTTGATGAAATGACTCAACCAAGTATCGGCTAGTGGCAAGGAATGCATATATATGAAATAAATATCATTTTTTCTTGATTTTGATGTTTCCTAAAAGGTGTTTGATGAAATACTTGTAAACAACAGTTGTTTTACATACAGTGAGAAATTGAAAGTGCACTACATGTGTTTATAAAAATGTCGTGACTCGGTTACTCTTGCTTGGGTGGTAGACTCCCAGGAGTTTCAACTCCCAGTCAAGGGTTCGAGTACCCATAGGTGGTGAAATTCCACTAGCATGAGTGTGTGGGGTGTGTGTGCGTGTGTAAAAAAAAAAAATGCCGTAGAGGCTCGATTTTGGCTCAAATTGGCACGAGCTGCTGACCGAACCGAGCCGAGCTGGCCAATCAGGCTCGAGGCCCGAGTCGAGATGATCGTTTGAGCTAGGGTCAGCTAATGGCCGAGCCGAGTCGAGTTGAGGCCAGCTCGACTTGGTGTACACCCCTACCATTGAATGCTATTGTTGAAATCTTCTTTAGACTATAAGTTTTGGATCAAGCTGATAGTTGTGTTTTCCCTTAATCATGTCTGTACGTATGGTCTTATGAATAGAGTGTATGAGAAAGAAAAATGACCCCTAGAAAGGTTTCAACGGTGGCATCATATTCCCACTGCTTCCTTGGTGTGGTCCACTTGACCTTTGGATATGCTTCAATTTTGGGCTCATGCTCTAAATGTGTCGCAAAAACATATGGACAGCATGGATGAGACACATCCATCCTAAGCGTCTCACAAAATTTACTTAGTAAACTGAGTTACTCAATAAGCAATCCACATCCCAGCTAACGGTATCTCCCTCCCAATCAGATTTTGTACTGAGTAAACTCTATGGGGCCCACCATGGATGTATGTGTCTTAACCATGCCATCTATCCATTTTTACGTCTCATTTTAGAGCCGATCCTAGATTTGAAGTATATTTAAAACTCAAGTGGGCCATTCCATAGGAAACAATGGGGATAATGATTTTCACAATTGAAATCTTTCTAGAGCCCATAGTGATGTTTATTTGTCATCCAACCTGTTTGTAAGGTCACACGGAAATGAATGAAGGGAAAACTTAAATATCAACTTGATCCAAAACTTTTGTGGCCCATAAAGATTCACCTATAGGTGCCCAATTAATACTATTTTGGGTAGTGTACGTGGTTAACTTAAGGTGTGTTTGATTGTTCATTTACCAATATAATTCACGATAAATGAGTAATGATTATTCACTCATGTATTTACAGCAGCCTCACAGGGAGCTTGTTTGCAAAGATTTGAACTTCATGGATTACATTGGTATAATTTCCACGTGTAAAAGTTGTGGTGCCCACCGTGATGTATGCATCTTCTCTATGACGTCCCTCCGTTCCACCAACTCATTTTAGGGCATGCGCCCAAAATTGAGGTAGATTTGAGGATCAAGTTGACCACATCATAGGATATGGTGGGCTTATGCCCTAAAATGAGATGATAAAATGGATGGACCACATGGATCACACAAATACATCACAGTGGAACCTACGAATTTTAACGGTACCCAACCCCTTGATTTCATGTATGCATTAGACGCTATATTCATGGCATAATTAAATAGTTAATTTTATTGTGAAGTCATTACTAACTATTTATTCCCATTTACATATGTAATTGGAAAAACAAAACCCCCATTAAGTGTTGGATATGCTTCAAATATTAGCTCATGCTCTAAAATTATCTTGTAAAATGGATGGACGGCATGGATAAGACACATAAATCACAATAGGCCCAACATAGCTTACTCAATATTACTAAGGAATCCACTTCCACCTCTCATATGCTCTCTCCTTGATATCCTCTTAATGAGGTGGCACGTTGTGTTGACGTGATATTAAGGATCTATTCATGAATTATTTATGATCCTTGGCCCCTCAGTATCCTGGATGTACATTAATTCCTACCTCCTTGTCTCCAGCTATGAACAGGCATATCTGTGGGGGGCCCATGTTGAACAATCCCAAGTGCAAGACTACACTGCAGTATTAACTTGGTAAGATCGAGGTTGATCCGCAAGGAATTGGGTTAAGAACATAATAAGAACTTATCGAGTGGCCTAGGTTTTTAATCCAACAGAAGAAGAAAAAAAAGGCTTCAACAATAATTAGAAAAAACTATTGATCTCCATGAATCCCTACGAAACAAATTCTAAATTCAATTCACTTTCTTGAGTTGATAACTCAACCAGAATTGGATTCTAATCCGTTCTAATCAGAAGATAATTCAGTAAATTCAATAGTAAATATTCAAGCAAGTTATATAAATTGAGATATATCGACCTCTAATGATGATTTAAACAATTGATCACAGAGAATCAAAAGTATCTATTGTACCCAGAGTTAACAATAGATCAATCGATTTTATATATCAATTCCTTCACTAATGTAAGAATTCAATTAAAAAATTAAGTACAATTCAACATTTAAAACCAATACTTTGAATTAAAAATAAATTAAATATCAAAATTCATCCAGAGATTCATCCATTAACCTTAACTAAGAGATTAGTATAGTATGGCTAACATCTTATAAGCAAACAAAACAGAAAATCAAATTGGAACCAAAGGTTAAGATGGAAGAATGACATTAGAAAAGCTTTGTCTTCACATTCTGTCCCCACCAAACCCTAGATTGATGCTTAGGAACGTCTTAAAGAATCTTATTTATAGTTTTAATAACCTAATTTTCATACTGCCTCAGAAATTTTGTGAACTTATGCAGCCATTGCCTCCTTTAATAAGTACTTTGATAGGATCGAAACCCATCGAAGACTTGTCAATATGATCGAGGATGCACTCAATGGCATCAAAGAATTAATGTTCAAAAACCGTCCAGCAATGAACTTTCAAAATTCTTAATTTTCTCAATAGGATCGATAGAAGATTAATCCAAAAATTAATCTGAAAAATGTAAAATTTATCGATATGTGGCTCGATCTCATCAAGTCCTATCGATGGGATCGACACTCCTATAGATAGGATCCAAAAGTGTTGGTTTTATTCAATTCTCCTTTGATATTTCAACCTTCACTTTCTTACTTAGATAGTTTGTTTCCTTGGATCATTAGTCTTTTAAATCTTCCTTTTCATGCTCCATTCTTTTATTCTTCAATCCCTACTTCTTTTAGGCCTTAAATCACTACTTTGTGTATACATTCAACTTTATTTCCAGAATCACCTTGCATGTATAAGGCATCTCTAATTAATTAAATCAATTAAGCACTTAAATATATGAGAAACTAATGCATATGAGAAGATAAATTAGCAATATTTGAGTCTCAATAGTCCACAATGATGTATTTGTTTATCCACATTGTCTATCTCTTTCCTTAGATAACTTTAAAGTATGAGCCCAAAATTGAGGTACATCCAATGCTCAAGTGGACCACACCATAGATGACTATTATAGTTGATGCTTTGAGCATTTAATGCAAACTAACCTTACTATTTGGTGTGGTCCTCTTAAGCATTGAATCTGCCTCACTTTTGAGCTTGTACCTTAAAATGATCTAAGAAAAGTGATGGACAACGAGGATAAGCAGATACATCACGATGAGGCTCCCCACAGATCTGCCCATTTATGGCTAGAGATGGGCGTGGTATGATACATTTCACATTCCAATATCCTTACGTTTAGGTCATTGGGGTGCACGTAACGCATTCTAAACAGGAAAATTTAGGAAAACTATTTTAAATTGGATTTGATTTTCTCAATTTGGGATGCACATTGCCTGCGACATGCACAATGTGGGTGCTACTCCCACCAGGACCTAGCTAGAGACAGACAGTCATGACAGGGGCTAAGTGGGCCCACCTTAATGGATGTGTTTATCCAGGCTGTCTATCAATTTTGATAGATCATTTTAGGGCATGAGCTAAAAAAGCAGGTAGATTGAAGCCTTGAGTGGACCACACCACAGGAAGCAGTGGGGATTGACCATGTATGTTTGAAAACCTCTTGGTGGCTATAGAAGTTTAGGATTAAGATTATATTTATGTTTTCCCTTTGTAGAAGTTTTGGATTAAGAAAATATTTATGTTTTCCCTTAATGTAGGTTTGGGTAACTTTATGAACAAATTGGATGAAAAATAAACATCACGATGGGCTCTAGAAGTTTTTCATAGTGGGTGTCATTGTTATCATTGCTTCCTGTGGTATGGTTGTAATGCCCCGAAAATTGGGGGTCTTGCATATACTCGACTCCCAAGTTTCCGGGTGTCACTTATAACCGATTTTTACTATAATTTGCGTTTAATCAAATGTAAAGGCGCAGCGTGGAATTACTTGGAACATGAACCACAACCACAACTAATCTGCTGAAATGAAAGAAGTCAAATACATATACAAATTCAAAAGAACATAAGTGGGTCGCACAAGGCGTTGCCCAACAAATCACAAAAAGAATGATATATCAAAAAAATAAAGCTGAGTCCACTATTCAGCGATCCAGAATCCCATCTACTCAGCTGATGAAGACCCACTCATCAACTGAAAGTAAGAGAACTCATCCTCCTCCTCGAGGCTCGTGCCGCCAGGCTCCTCCAAATTTGTATCACCTGCATCTATAGGAAAGTCTGGTTGGTATTTTAAAATACCGTCCTAGAGTGGGAGTGAATGATCAACTCAATGGGTGCTATTAATCTTAAGTTATAACAGGCATCAATTATATTATGAACTTAATTAAAAGCAATCATTCACAAACACCTAACTAATCTTATTAATGCATATGTGTGATAGATGATATAATGTATGCCCTCACCACAACACTCCCTCAAGCGACACCATCTCACGCTCGCATATGACAACACTACCTCATTGCGACCTCGATTGCCTAGTCACCAACCTAACTAGTGCAATGTGATGATAGTGGTAGCCAAGTTCTTAGTTAATTCTATTCATCTAGAAGGTTTAGGAATCTGGTACACCCCACGTATTAATGCCCTAAATTGGTTGCGAGGCCAAGACCCCCAACGTGTGAGGCCGAGACCCTGAGATCCTCGATCCCGTCAGGTTCCCCATCCCCGACTTCAAGCACACTGGGAGTGCTGAAAGAAAGGGATAGCTCGCGGTCACTACGGAGATGTGCGTCACCCCAGCGTAGGCCGACAGCTCGGACACAGTGTCCCATACCAGCATGCCCGGCTTACGAGACTATGAACCGATATTCAATTCGTTATCGATGGGCAACAACGGTTGTAGGGTGTGCCAGGTTCCATACATGTATGAACAAACATGGTTAACAAACAAGGTTGGTCAGCCAGTAGACTAGACCGCATGAGCTCAGGTAAGTACCTGGTGAAACGGACATCGGGCACAAGCGACGCATGTAGTCTAACTACTGTCGCCCACACGCACTGGCCCAAATTCATGGGTCTAGCCTAAATACGGTTCTACCAACAGGACCACCTTCACTCTCCTCATATTCCTGACCAACCCAAGGGTTTGGTGGTAATGCATAGCATGCCAACTAACAAGGTTATCAACTAGCATAAGTAATGGCATGCGATCATACTTTTCAATATAGAAACTCAGATTTATCTACCAAGCAAAACTAACTATGTTGTGAACTAAAGGTGCATGTGAATCGTGGGGGCGAGTGAGGAGGCTAAGCATTTCATACATCGTAAGAACACATTACACAAGGGTTAATACATCATACATGCTATAAGGAACATCATACATGGATCATCAAGACATGAACATGCAAACATTAGATTTCTACCTAATCATGTGAGAGGCAACAAACATGCTATAAGGAACATTACACACGAATCAACAAGTCATGAACATGCAATCATTAAATTCCTACCCAAACATGTAAGCAACAACAACATTCCATAAATACTCCATGTTAATTGGAAGGATCAACGGTAAGGTTCTTCCTAGGTTTTCTCTAGATCCTCCAAATACATCATCCAAGCAATCAAAATTATTAGACTCATAGTAAAATTGGTGCTAGGCCACCTAAAAATAATAGTCCGTACCTATGATTGTTGGAGAGTTGAAAAATGACCTAAGAATGCGGATTTCGGGGTCGATCGGCCGGAATCCCTAAAGCAAACATTTGTATGTTAGATTTCAATGTAAATCCCCTCTTATAACAAGGGTTTCAAGAAAAATGGGTGATTGATCTTACCTAGACGATCAACGGAATGAAAAGGCGGTCGTGGATTAGGGTTTCTTCTTGGAGAAGAGGTAGGGAGTTGTGGGGTTTGATTTCCTTGGGCCCCACCTCGATCTAGGGTCCACCTTGCTCTCTCTCACTCTCTCTTTCTCCTCTCCTTTCTCTCTCTTGCTCTCCTTTTTTTCTCTTAGTAGTTGTGGTAAATGAGAGAGTTATGAGAGAAGCTAGGGTTTTGTTTCCTAGACTGAGCCATTTAGCCTCAAGTTTCAACAACTTTCCAAAATAGCCTTCTAAGACTCCTCATTGGTGTTGGGGCGGCCCTAACACCCCTCTGGCCACCAAATTTGGTGTGTAGGTGTCTCGTGGTCCAATGAGGGATCATGCAAAGTTGGGAACAAACGGATGGACAAGTATGGGGTTTGAGCATACGGTTCTGATCTTTAAATGGCCCCATGGGGTCCATTTCGGTGATTGGGGTGGCTCTGGTGGCCCTCTAGCCATGAAACTTACAAGATAGGTGATTCATGGCCCGATGAAGGGCCATGCAAAATTTAAGAACGATCGGATATGGGGTTTGGTCGTACGGGTCCAGTTTGTGATCAACGGTCACCGTGCCACGATCGGGTCCCAAGTTTTGTGGACGGGCGTAGAAAAATACATTAGACCTTCACCGTAAAATTGGAAGAAATCTGACAGGCGGAAAGCCTGGTATCTCGATTTTATTTGCAAGTGCCAGATTTCCAATTCTGCATTGGTGGGGTGCATTTAGCAAGTGTCCAGATTCTAATTCTAGGTGTCCATTGGGTCCGTGGTCCGCGATGGACCACAAGCCCAGTGAGATTTATGCTTTCTTAAATTTTTAGATTTTTTCTGACCTTCCTCGGCTGCTGCACGGCCTGCATAAGCTGTCGCCGAGTACAAACCGATCATCTGACTTGATGGCATGCACACGGTCTGATCGTGACCAAACCAGACCACTGGTGTATAAGCTAACGTTGAGTGCTAATGGTCAGTAAGTGATAATATAGGTTAATTTAAAAAAATAATTTCAATGATATTTTTGAAAATCCAGGATTTTATAATCTACCCCCCTTAAAATAATTTCATCCCCGAAATTCCTAAGGGTAATAAATAAAGATATTATTAGTTCGTTTGCTTAAGTTTTATTGGTTTTGGGTTTATATACGTTTTAGGGTATATAATAAATACGCTACCCTAGCTCATTGTGATCTACCCTCCTTAAAACTTTTTCACCTTGATGGTTTACTAAAATTTGTTTATTTATCCATTTATTTCTAAAGATTTAGATTCATGGCGACGGTTTTCCTCTATTTAGAGTAAAAATATTTGTTTTCAATGTTAGATCAATACGGAGAGACGGTTGTAGTGGGCTTGAACCCGATACATCGATCATCTACCTGACCAGGGTTGAAGACTCATCGTATCCCTTCTTCGTCCTGGTGAATCCTGGTCTTCTGCTCGGTCAAAGCAGTGAGTCCATTGGTAGTCGCCCAGGATTGAGAATTGAGTCAAGCCACGAACCCTTTGCAGGTATATACTTCCGTAATTCCTTAGTCTGATCAATCTAAATGTTTAGGGAACGACCATTATTGGAAAGTTTAAATCTCCTATTTATAAGGTTATCCTTTGAGTCTTGGTCCGAGAGAGTTCTCATTTTAATTCTTGTCTAACTTAGTGATTTAAATCTCCCACGGTGCTTATGGTCAAATGATTATCCTAAAAAGGTTCCTAATAGTATAAAATCTTATATGTATATCACCATTTCGATCTCATGTCTAGTGGGTTAGGAGTAGACTACACACTGCACTTTAGTTTCCTAAACTTCAAGAGGGAAGGAACAATCGAAAGTTTTAAGGTATTTCAGAGGTTTGAAGTGCTAATAATGCTAAGAAGGATGCAGAAAAGGAAAGACGAAGAATGTTGTCTTCTCAATGTGGTACGAACCTTAAGTCTTTAACAGAATAGGAAAACTTGACATATTTTACCATAGTCCGCCTTTAATACAAACTTTTGTAGCCTTAAACTATGAAACTCAATCCTACTCAAGGGTCCTACTTTGATTGCGTTGAAAACTACTTAAATAGAAAAATATATAAAAATTAGTCTAATCATAGAATG
>JAJHSJ010000003.1:19703412-19808619 GCA_021015155.1 Magnolia officinalis
TCTTCGTTGCCAGACTGAACCTCCCAAACCTTGCTCGAGGTGATTGTTTTAATCCATTCAGTGCTCGCTGCAATTTGCACACAACTTCAGCTTTTGAAGATGCTATGTAGCCTGGAGGAGTATCCATGTAGACTTCCTCTTTAATGTCGCCATGGAGAAATGTGTTCTTTACATCAAACTGGTATAATGGCCAGTCCAAGTTGGCTACAAGAGATAACAGGACCCTGACTATATTTAACTTGGCTACCGACAAAAAAGTTTCTTGATAATCTACGCCATATGTCTGAGTGTATCCCTTTACGACTAGTCTTGCCTTGTATCGTTCTATAGATCCATCTGCCTTATGTTTAACAGAGAAGACCCATTTGCACCCAACTATTTTTTTTTTCCTTTGGGCAATGGAACCAAGGTCCATGTTTGATTCTTTAGTAGTGCGCCAATTTTTTTCTCAATTGCCTGTGTCCACTTGGGATGGCTAAAGCTTCCTGAACTATAGTGGGAATATGACATGCGGACAGCTCGTGTGAGAATGTCTTGAGAGGTTCAGGTAGCTTTTCAGTGGAAACATAGTTGGCAATTAGATACCTTGATCTTCTTTCCTCAATGTCTAGAGAGTATCTGTTTGGTGGCTTACCACGGTTATACCTGAAAGGTAAGGTATACCCAGCAGACGTATCTATGTTATTCATAAATGAGGGTGTAGTGAAATTACTTACCTCAGGAATATTCTCAAGAGATGGGTCTACAGGCACTGAGAGATAGGGGGATTCGGGTTCTTCTCTAGATGATGTGATCTCAGTTGCCGAAGGCCCTCTAAATTCAGAGGATATTCAGGCCCTAAAGATATATTTGTTGATTCCTTACCAATTATTAGTGTGTCAGTCCGATCTTTAAGATAGTCAAAACTCAGCCAATTTAACTCTCCATCTAGTGTCTCCCCTTAAAAAGAAGAAGTGGATGCTGAAGAAGGATAGAACGGTTCGAATTCTAGAAAGGTGACATCCATAGTCACATAGGTACGCTTGGTAGCAGGATTATAGCAGCAGTAGCCTTTTTTATACATAGCATAGCCCAAGAAGAGGCACCGAAGGGCACATGGGTCAAGTTTGGTGTTGTAAGCCTCATATCCTAGACCGTACCGTTCCGTAGACTTCCGCGATCTTATCGATCGAATTCCGCAACCTTCGACCTTTATTCGACGTTTACGCACGATCCTAAGCCTAGTCCTGTCAATCTGAGTCGGTTCAACTCGAGACTTGTACCCTAGCGACCGCGCCGTCGCCGCGGTTCAGATGTCGCGTCTCGCGCGCCGAGGCGATACCCAGGCTAGGAGATGTGGGCCCGCGTTCAGTTCGAAGAAAACACCGCGCGTTGCATAACCCAAGAGAACATCACATCAAATCCTATCAATCTCATCAATCAAGTACACATCACCTCACATGTTAAAGTACAACCCCATCCCCAAGCAACCCCAAAGTCAAACTCTCTCTTACACAAAGTACACCCACCACATCACTCACCCATCTCTCTCTTTCAACCTCTCTCTCTCTCACCTCTCTCTTCCTCATTCTCTCCAAGCAACCATTCATGGCTTCCATGGGAGAGAAACTAGTGTGGCCCACCTTCCTACCTTCCATCTCCACCATCCAAGTCCGATCTCAACCGTTGAAGTCCATCCATTTGAGCTCTTGCCTGCATTGGCGGAAGAATGAAGAAGAAATCTAATGATGGGTGCTCCTCTTCCTCTCTTTCTCTCTTCCCTTCTCTCTTTCTATCCCTCTCTCTCTTTTTCCTTGATGGACGTGGCCCACCTGATGATGTATATTGATCCACGCCGCCCATCGGGTGGGCCCACACGCTGTCCAATAGTGGGACGCCCACTGTCCAGCAGCTGGGCCACCTGCCGCCCGTTTTGGGTATGGGTGAAGGGAAAAACATGGATATCAGCCTGGTCCCGAGACTGTGTGGTCCATCGTGGTGGACCCCACCTTGATGTAGGTGATTTATATCCTCACCGTCCAACCTGCTGTCCAGCAGCATGCCTGGGAGCAGGTAGAATATAAATATCAGCTTGATTCAACTCAAGCAGGCCACGTGTACGTGGACCCCACCCTGTGATTTATAAGATTGACATCTACACCGTCCATCTACAGCAGAGTTCTGTGAGCTGCACCGTACCAACAACAGAGGCGTCCATCTGCCACAGTCCGAGCTGTTGTCCGTTTGAACAAGCAGAAAACACAAATATCAACTGGTCCAAAGCCAGTGGGCCACGCTGATGTGGACCCACCTTGATGTGTTTATTGAATCTGCACCGTCCAGCAGATCTGGACGGTGGAGATCACCCATCTGATGTATGAAATCCACCCGATTGCATGTGTTCTGTCAACGCTGTCCATCTATTTTAGCAGACCGTACAGTGGTCTGAACGTGATTGTGGCCCACCTGGCATGAATGGATGGACGACAGGGACCACAGCTATGGAATTGACTTCGGCAAACTCTATAGGGCCGCACGTGATATATCTATGCCGCCCAACAGTGTGGCCCCACACGCACGCGTGGACTCCACCGTGATATACCTGTTTGTCCACGCCGTCCATCTGCTAAGGATGGGTCCCCTGATGTGTTTATTACATCAACGCCGTCCGTCTGTTTTGCCGTATGGTGCTGCACCTTGATGTATTTGTCCCATCCACACCGTCCAGATGATCTGGACGGTGCTGTACCATTTGCACGGCGATTTGGGACCCATCAGACCATCCAATGGTGGGAAACCACCTTAAATGTATGTAATACACCGCCTGCTTGAATATGTGGGCCATCCAGACCGTCCAGGTCATGTGGATCCCACCTAATGTAAATATTTTATCTAAGTCGTCCATCAGTTTCTTACGTGGGACAGGTGGCACCCACATTGATGTACGTGTCCTATCCACGTCATCCACTTGTAGGCAGTGGGCCCTACCCTTTAATGCATGTATTCTATCCAACCATCCATCTCAGGGACGCAGATTTAAATCCCAGGAGGAGTACGCCAACACCTGGACGTTTGAGCATATAATATTATTATATTAAATGATACCTTTATATATATATATATATTAATATTATATTATGTATATCCTGTGGTTTATATCCGGGCCACCATCTGTTTTGAGGTGTGGGCCCACCCACACGTGTGACACGTGTGGTAGGTGGGACCTACCTTGATTAATGTATCCTGTATCCACACCGTCCACCTGGACGGTGTGCTGAGTGGGGCGTGCATGATGTATGTATTTCATTCCTGCCGTGTAGTGCACAATGTGATGTATGTGTTTCATGTAGGCCGTTCATCTACAGGCCGCCTGCAGTGTGCAGGGTCCACCTTGATTTATTTATTTTCTATCCACACCGTCCAGATTGTGCTGTACGATGCTAGACAATGTTTGGGCAGTGCTGGTTTACATAGACAATGTTTGGATAGTGTTGATTTACCTAGACAATGTTTGGACAGTGATGATCATCATTAGTCGGCCATGTGTCCCATGGAATGATGTGTATAGTGATAAACATGTTGCACCTGCAACTATTTAAATGATTTTAGATGTAATCCAAACTCTCATCTATCAGGCCCACTTTGATATACTTGTAGCCCATCTATAAGGCCCATTTGTTATGTATTTGAAGCCCATGAGATGCGGCTCATTGAGATGTGTAAGGCCCATGTGATGCGGGTCATTGTGATGTATTTGAGGCCCAGGTATCAGACCCAATGTAATGTATATGAGACCCATATGGTGAGGCCCGATGTAATGTATATGTGGCCCTTGAGTAAGGCCCATTGTGATGTATATTAGGCCTTTGTATGAGGCCGTAGGCACATTATATGTTTAGCTCTATGTGGGCCGCTGCTTGGGAGCGATGTTGGTTAAATGGCTGCATTGATGGGAAATGATGGTTAGATGTCCTCATTGTGACCTTCCCCTAAGCCTTGTTAGGCCCATTCTCATCATTTCCTCAATGGGTTAACCCAAATAAGTGGGCCCCATTCACCATAGACGGATGGCTCCGTATTATCGAATTTATTATAACCATAGCCAATTGCTGATTCAGATTGACGTGACCGATTTGCCGATTCCAATTATTGACTGATCCTGATTGTCGTGGCCGATTACCGATTAACGATCGGGGCTAATTATCATGACCGATTGCCGATTTTCGATTTTCGATTGACGTGACCGAATTGCTGATTCCGATCATCGATCGATTTCGATTGTCATGACCGATTGCCGATTTCCGATTTTCGATTGACGTGACCGAATTGCCAATTCCGATCATCGATCGATTCCGATTGTTATGACCGATTGCCGATTCCGATTGTCATGACCGATTGCCGATTCCAATTGACGTGACTGATTTTCCGATTCCGATCATCGATCGTTTCCAATTGTCGTGGCCGATTGCCGATTCCGATTGACGTGACCGATTTGCCGATTCTGATTGTCGTGGCCGATTACCGATTTTGATTAATGTGACCGATTTGCCGATTTCGATTATCGATCGATTTCGATTGTCGTGGTCGATTGCCGATTTTGATTGACTTGACCGATTTGCCGATTCCGATCATCGATCGATTTCGATTATCGTGGCCAATTACCGATTTCGATTGACGTGACCGATTTGTCGATTCCGATTGTCGTAGCCGATTGCTGATTCCGATTGACGTGACCGATTTGCCGATTCTGATTATTGACCGATCCCGATTGTCGTGACCGATTGCCGATTTCCGATTTCCGATTGACGTGACCGAATTGCCGATTCTGATCATCAATCGATTCCGATTGTTATGACCGATTGCCGATTCCGATTGTCATGACCGATTGCCGATTCCGATCGACATGATCGATTTACCGACTCTGATTACCGATCGATTCCGATTATCGTGGCCGATTGACGATTCAGATTGTCGTGACCGATTCCAATTATTGAGGCCTACTCCAATTCCGATTTCGATTGTTGAGGCCAATTTCGATTGTCAAGACCTATATGATACATACGCGACCCGTAGTTGAGGCCTATTGTGATGTATTTATGGCCTATGGGCAAGGCCCATTGTGATGTATTCATGACCTATGGGCAAGGCCCATTGTGATGTGTATTAGGCCCATGATGCAAAACCCTTTGATGTATTCGGGACCCATGTGTAGGGCCTGCACGACATGCATTTGAGGCCCATGAGCAGGGCCCACCTGTTGTGTATATGTGACCCTTAAGTAAGGCCCATGGTGTTGTATATTAGGTCCTTGTGTGGGGCCATGGGTCCAATGTATGTTTGGCCCTATAAAGGCCACTCCTTGGGGGCAATGTTGGTTAAATGTCCACATTGTTAGGGCTGATTATCGGTGACAGTTATTGATACCGATTATGAGTATGTGACAGCATAACATCACGATACATGCCCATATGCATCATCTGCATGTTTATTATGAGATTGATTGACATTACATATGTCATTGGCCATGTTGTTATGAGACTCCCTGATAGGCGGGGATTGTCTCCCATGAGTACATGGTATATGCAGGATTGATGCATGACTGGATTGTATGACTCATGCATCTTGCATTGTGCGTTATGATTACTGTACGCCCTAGCGACATCAGGGTCGTAGCCTCCACAGGTATTTCGTGGATGACCAGATGGGACACCGAAAATTCGTTCTACATGGGGTGCTATAGATATCCCTGGGTGAAAGTCCCTAAACCCTCTTGGTTCCAGAGGTTGCTTCAACGTCTAGACCGAGTGGATGCATGAGCGCATGAGGGCCGTATACCGTTAGGCCGCGTCTCCCACTGTGTCGTGGTCAGTTGGAAGGGGGTACGGCCTTACCCGCCCGAGAGGAGGGGGCAATGCTAGGCTGAGTCTAACCAGTTCGAGGAATGGGTCCGCTATCGACGAGCCGGGCCCGATATTGGCAGGCGGATAGTGAGGTCTCTTCCACTCACCTTGTAACGCGCGATGGGGCGGCAATCTGGTTTGGAGTGTAATAGACCCCGGTGATTTCTCAGAGAGGAACCGTACTGATATGTGGACTTATTGAGTAAGAGTTGCATACTCACGCATTCATTTCATTCACTATCCACTGGGGTTGGTGGTGCGCAACTAATTGTTGTGTACCTTCGCATGGCAAGGATTTCGGTTGGGGCGCACGACTAACCTGAGATCAGGAGTTTACCACATTGAGTCTGACTATCCAAATTTAGGTATGAGACTGGTTTGGATAGAAGTCCATTGTGATGGACCCCATAGCCTGCGATACTACGTACTATCATCCCGACTTCACACTCCAGCTTGGTCATTTCATTCGCATCGCATCCTCAGCACATTGTATTTGGTTTATTGTCTTTGTATTGTATAGCTGATCTACACTGCTTCCTCAGTATATGATATTGGTTTATTATAATTTTGCATCACATAGCTTGGATAAGGCTGATGGTATTTATGGGCCGATCAGCATGTCTTCGCATTACTCTGATTTCATATGATTTATGAACTTGTCAGTATTTCTGATAGTGTATGATTTATAGGCTTGTTAGTATTTCCGCTTATTCTGACTACTCTGATATTGCTTACTTGACACTTACCTTGTGCACACACTTTCACCACCCACAAAGCCTTCTATAAGCTTATGCACGATAGATGCGTGCAGGTGACATTAGGTTGCAACAGCGTTGAACTTGGAGCATGCAGCGGTCTTCCACGGCTTGATTTTCGATTTATGTATTTCCCTTTCAACATTGTACTCAAATGATTATATTAGTGGATATGTGATGATGATGTTGCCTTTGTGAATTGGGTAATCTTGAAGTTATGCTTATTACGAGTTAACTATACAAAAAAAATCCTCCTTATAGGATCCCAGGATCGGAATCTGGTGTATGGACGCTAGGAGCCGAGAATGGGATACTACGGAGGTTGTCGGCACCGCATTCGGCGATCGGGATTCCTGTGAATCCGATTTCCGGGTTTTGGGTGTGACAAGTGTGCTGGTTCTTAAGAGGTGCACATACGCCACACACCCAAATATGCGAAGAGGGAGCATTAGTGCTGTAGGTAGAGAGATCGAGGCTGAAAGAGACTGTAATGGGGTCTTAAATTTTAATATTTTGGAAGGAAGGCGGTTGATTAAATGTACGGCAGTGGTAATAACATCGGGCCAATGTCGTGTGGGGACATGAGCGCCTAGAAGGAGAGCCCGGGCAGTCTCAAGAATATGCCAATTCTTCCGTTCAGCGACTCCATTTTGTTGAGGGGTCTGAGGACATGAGGTCTCGTGAATAAGACCATGTTGTTGAAATAGGAATGAAAGTGGTGATCAATATATTCACCACTATTGTCAGAGCGGAGAATCTGAATCTGAGCAGAAAACTGGGTCTGAACCATAACATGAAATGACTGAAAGATACTAAACACTTCATCCTTATGTTTCATCTAATATAACCAGGTCATCTGGGTGCAATCATCAACAAATATCACAAACCACCGTACACCAGATATAGTAAATAAAGGAGTGGGTCCCCATACATAAGAATGAATTAAAGCAAAGGTGTATCATCTTGATTCATATTTAATGGATAAATAGCACAAAGACTTTAGGCTAAAATGCAAATATCACAGTGAAATTCAGAAATCTCCACATTAGAGAATAAATCATGAAATAAATGTCGTAAGTACCCAAATGACAGATGTCCCAAACAACGATGCCACAGCCAAATCTGTCGAGTCTTGGAACCAAGTGTAGAATACATGTGATGCGCATGACCTAAACTAAAATCTTTCATGTAATATAATCCCCCCCTCTTAGTATCACGCCCAAGTATTTCCTTGGTGAGAATATCCTGAATAAGACAAAAATCAAAAAACATCAGCACCACACAATTTAGTTCTGTAGTAATATGGCTAACAGATAATAGTTTGTGAGATAAAGAGGGAACAAGCAGAGTATTGGGTAAATGAAGAGAGGGTGATAAGGTTACAGATCCGGCCCCTGTGACAGGTGAGGTCACTCCATTAGCATTCGCAATGCTGGTGCGACTTGGAGGTGAGTGATGGGAGAAATCCATGGGATCAAACATCATATGATCTATGGCCTCAGAGTCGAGGAACCAATCACTACTGTCTACATCGTGGCAACGACTAAGCAAGGCATGCCAGAGATTACTTAGATCCGTATGAGAGAAGTCCGATTTAGGTGAGGCAGTGGGTGGGATGAGAGAGAGATAAGGTTCGGCTGCTGCCACAGCAGCCTTTCCCACGCCTTCGGCCGTACCGTCTCATTTTTTTTCTAGCTTGAAGCTCGTGCCACCAATCGGGGTACCCATGCAACTGGAAGCAGTTTTCACGTGTATGCTTTCGTATTACCACATGAGAGCATTTGAGACTATCAGATGAGGTACGGGCTTTAAAGAAAGGTTTCCCAGTATGCTGAGAAGCCGATCCAAACCGTCCAAGCTTTAGGCCTTTCGAAGCAAGCACCGCCCTTGGAGGTGGTTCGTGGTCACCGGCGTTCATCACCACCTGGCGAAGAGCCACCCTGCAAACATGGGCATATGCTTGCTCCACGGTAGGAAACGGGTGCATCTACAACACATCGCTGCGAATATTGTCCAACCTGTCATCAAGACCATCCAAGAATACATAGATCCGATCTTCTTGGAGAAGATTATTATAATGTTCAATATCGGCAAGGCACTCCATTGGATTGGGACGTTGAAAATCAATCTCACGTTAGGGCACTCCATTGGATTGGGACGGCGAAAGGATAGATAGAGCGGAGATGGCAGACGTAACTCGCCATTGATGTAGCCCAACTTGTCTTTGCCAGAGATGTACATCTCGACAACTTAGGACAATAAAGCATAGTTGGAACCATCCAACTTGATGCTGATCGGGACAGCTGTAGGTTTAGAAAGCACGGTTGGGGCCTGAGCTTTGGACAGAGCTTCGGCCATTTTTGTGGTGAATATTTCAGAGAGGAGCATATTATGGTCGATGGAAGAGTCACCGGACTTCGTTGGGGTTTCGGTGTCTTCCATATATGAAGGTGGCGGCGGAAGGAAGCTATGAACTAGGGTTAGACGTGAACCAAGAGCTAGAAATCGACTAGCTTTGATACCATGTCAGATTTTCTATTATTGAATTTCTTTTTGTTTTTTTTTTTTTTTTTTTTTTTTTTTTTTTTTTTTTTTTTTTTTTTTTTTTTTTTACAGAGATATTGTACAAATATATAGGGGGATTAACAACCCTATTCTTGGCTATACATAGATATTGTACAATCACGAATATAATCTTTCTGATTTTTTCTTAATTGGCAACTCATTAATTGATTTGACAACTCACGCCAACATCTATCATTCGCCTTCCGCATTCCGTATCTCGATTGTACCATTTTCTGGATTTGGCTTCTTAATTTCTCAACCGCATTCCTTGAAAGATATAGCTTGGTTAGGCCAGAATTAGGCTATAAAAATATTAAAACCTTCCTGAGGTACACCCTAATGTTTATATGTCATCCAAACCTTTCATAGTCTGATCTGAAACTTATGTGCCACCACGTTTTAACAGTAGGCATTCAATTCCCACCCCATCTTTTCGTGTGGGCCATTTTAGTTTTGGATGTCTCATTTTGGTTCATGTCCTAATGAGCTCGTAAAACCATGAACAAAGTGATTTATGGTGCCCCCACCTACTGTAGCAGGCAATTTGGAAATCGGATACAATACGATCTTATCATACTGAGTAAATTAGGGGTGCACATTGAACCGGTAGAATCGTGGAACCGGACTGGAACCGACCAAACGGTCCGGTTTGGTCCGGTTCTAGAGCGCATCAGTTCCGGTTCCGGTTCCAAAAATCAAAGAACCAACTACATCGGTTCGGTTCTCGGTTTGGGGAAATGTAGAACCGAACTGAACCGTGAACCGATCCGTAGAATCGAACTGTGGATCCGAACCAGGAACCGAACCATGGAACCGAACAGGAACCTTTGATTGTTTCCATATTTGACTCATGATTTATGGTTTACAATGCACTATTTGATTATTTCCATAAATGTATTTTAGCACATCTTATGCAATATCTAAACCATTCATCAAATGGATCATAACACAAATGGACATGGGCAAGATTATAAAATAAAATATGCAATCGGGCTTTGATTATAAAAAGCCCAGAACCGTGGAACCGATCCGGAACCGAACGGGTTTTAACAGTCCGGTTCCGGTTCAGTTCTAGGGTGCTAACGGTTCGATTCCATTTTCCGAATATCCTAGAACCGTTGAGAACGGTTCAGTTCAGTTTCACCCCAGAACCGGACCGAACCGACCTGTGTGCACCCCTAGAGTAAACTCAGTTGGGCCTAGTGTGAATGTATGTAGGTTTTCCACGTTGTCCATCCGTTTTTTCAGCTCGTTTTAGTGGTTAGTCAAAAATATAGAAGTATGCCCAAAGCACAAGTAGACCACATACGGGAAACAGTGGGAATGATAACTTCCACCATTGAAACCTTGCTAGGGCCTGTCATCCAAACATGCGTGTAAGATCACACAAACATGGATGAAGGGAACCACAAATATCGGCTTGATTCAAAACTTCTGGCCCCCAAGAAATTTTCAACGGTGGAATTTCAATTCAAACTGTTTCCCGTGGTGACGTCCACTTGAGATTTGGATATACATCATTTTTCATTTTTGGGCTCAAGCCTCAAATTATTTGTTAAAATGGATGGACGGAGTAGATAAAATATGTAAATCACGGTGGAACCCACAGAGTATACTTGGTACGCAGTCCGCTTCCGGCAATTTGCGTCTATTTGTACGTAAGTGCTTTCGCTGGATTTTTGCCTAAAAGTGTTATACCGTGGTGGACAGCTGTTCCTGCGACTCTGCTTCCTACGATCAGGATTTGATGAGCTGCTTCCGATACCGGAAACTGATTGGCTACTTCCCCTGCCACTAGCCCGGTGGCTAGTGGTGGGTATTCTGCCGGCCCACTATGAAATATGTCTTTTATCCAAGCCGTTCATCCATTTTTAAAGATCATTTTAGGGTTTAAACCTAAAACGAGTGGGATATAAATCTCAGGTGGACCACGCTACCAGAAAACAATAGTGATTGGATATCCACCATTAAAATCCTCCTAAGGCCCATCCTACTGTTTATTTGACGTCCAATATATTATTTAGGTCATACAGACATAGATGAAGGTAAAAAAACAAAGATCAGCTTGATCCAAAACTTTTATAGCCCCAAAAAGTTTTTAATGGTCGAAGTTTAATCAACACTGACTTGAGATTGGGATATACCTCATTTTTGGGCTCATATCATAAGCATAAGCATGGATGAAACACATACAGCAAGGTGGGTCTCACATAGCACTGACCACTAGCCATTGGTTGGTGGCAGGAGGGGAGTACCCAACCCGGCTCCGACGACGTCGGACGCAGATTTCCTCGGAAAGACTTTCCCAGTAAGTTCCTGCGCAAGGATGCTGGGTGGGGCCCACCGAGATGTTTGTGATAAATCTACTCTGTCCATCCATTTTTTGAGCTCATTTTCGGACGTGCGACCAAAAATGAGGATACAAAACTCACATGGGCCACACAAGAGGAAATAGTGGGAATTCAGTGAGTACCGTTGAAGCATTCTTATGACCAAAAAAGTTTTGTACCAGGCCATCTTTATTGTATTTTCACTTCATCCGATCAGGAATGATCTTATAAACAGTTTGGATAGCATATAAACATTAAGGTGGTGCTCCCAGGAAGGTTTCTACGGTAGGAATTTTTTTCCGCAATTTTTTCTCCTATAACCCACTTGAGTTTTGTATCCACCTCATTGTTTTTCGTACGTTCTAAAATGAGATCGCAGAACAGATTGACGGAATGGATTTGTTACTTACATTACAGTGGGCCCCACCCAGCATCCTTGTGCAGGAATTTGGCAGGAAATCCGCGTCCTACGATCCCAGCATGTGTAGCCCCACCTGGGCCGGACGCAGTTTGGATACTACCGCTCTGCCTGTCCAAGCTCGGGACAGGCTGGGGCTCTGAGGGGCTACTGTGATGTTTGGCTTTAATCGACGCCGAACCAATGCCGAAGTGGGCTACACATTGGCAATTAAATGCCTACAGTTAAAAACTTGTTCTGAGACCAAAGTTTTGGATCCAGCCTGATATTTGCGTTTTCCCATCATCCAGGTCTTTACGACATTATGAGCAGGTTGGATGGATAATAAAAATCACGGTGGGCCCTAGAAATCTTTCAACGGTGGGCATTATTAGCACTGCTCCCTCCTTTTGTATGGTCCACTTGAACATTGGATTTGTCTCATTTTGGGGATCTTAGCCAAAAAGCATATGGCAAAATGGATGGACAGTGTGGATAAAAGCCACGAAGCGGGGTAGCACGCAATCAACATCCACATGAGCACACATGTTAGATGCCCGATGATTTGAACGATCCATTATTGGGGTTGAAATTAGCCATTGAAAGTTATCTTGAATCTTAAAAAAAAATATATAAAAAATACATCTTACTGGGAAGTGATGGATATGGAATCTAAAATGTGTAAGGTTGCGATCATTGGACCAACTTATTACGCTGGATGACATAGATATAAGTGACAGCTTTAACTCTGCGTCCATGCCAACTTTTCTTTTATTTTGATAAGATGTTTTTGGTTGGTTTCTAGAATTCATCCCGGAAGAAATAGGATTGCATACAGAGTTACTCAGTACACTTTTACCGCACTGAGTAAACTCAGTTGGGCCTAGTATGAATGTATGTGGGTTTTCCACGTGGTCCATCCGTTTTTTCAGATCATTTTAGTGGTTGTATCTAAAACAAAAGTATTCCCAAATCTCAAGTGAACCACACTAGAGGAAACAAAGCCGAAAATGACTTCTACCATTGAAACCTTACTAGGGCCCACAGTGATGTTTATTTGTCATCCAACCTGTTCGTAAGATTACACAGACATGTATGAAGGGAAAACACAAATATCAGCTTGATACAAAACTTCTGTGGGCCCGAAGAAATTTTCAACAGAATTTCAATTCACACTATTTCTTGCGGTGAGGTTCACTTGAGATTTGGATATATCTCTTTTTTGGGATCAAGCCATAAAATTATTTGTTAAAATGGATGGACGAAGTAGATAAAATATGTAAATCACGATGAACCCCACAGAGTTTACTCTATATGCTTAGCGTACTGAGTTACTCAGTACGCAATCCGCTTCCCTCGATAAATGCACAACATTTTTCCGTAGGTTGTGCATTTATCCATAGGTGGAGCCAATTGTCCACTGCTTTATCAAAGGGTGGTCCATGATATTGCTACCTTCTTAAAAGTCGGTTTTTTTTTTTTTTTTTTTCTCTACCTTGAAATCTCATTGATGTGTTATTCTAACCCCGTTTTGTGGCCTGATAAAATGTCCAAGGATGGCAACTATGATTCTCTAATCTTAGAGATTTCTTGGACATGGTCCATTTGGGGAGGTCCAGCAGACCAATGGCCTGGATTGCTCAAATGTGGTCCTTGGTTGTTCAAACTGAAACTCAGTGGGATCCATGACTACAAGTGCAAGAGAACTAATCCGTCCTATCAAGTGTGTTAAACATGAGTCAGTCCTCTTCCTCATATGATAGGTTCTCGGATATCCTGCCCAGCATTCGCGGTCTCCTTTTCCTTGACAAGGTGGGTTTAAGTTCGATTAGAGAAAGGTAGCTCAGTTTTGGGTTTTCCTCTTAGCATTTTGGTTGGCGCCTCTTACTTTGTTTTTCCTTTCCTTTCTCTTATGATAGGTCTCCCTGGGTCCTTTTTTCCGGGGGAGCCCTGAAATGAAAATGGTTGTAAAGCTTTTAGGTTTAATGAAATTTATGTGGCAGAAGCCCACTTTTGAAAAAAAAATAAAAAAAGTGTGCCAAACATGTTGGACCATGCGACAAAAATCAGGCCGGTTCAAAACTCAGGTTAGCTACATCGCTGGGACAACTGGGATGGAGACAACTACCATTAGAATTGTTGATGCAAATTTATGGTGCACATTCCCCTAAGCTCGTCACCTGTACAAAAGATAAAACCGAACGAAGACCCTGGTTCCGACCCAGGGAACCTCCGATGCTTAAGTCAGTTTTGCCGATTCAAGAGAAGACGTTTAAGGATTTTTTAGTTCTGTCCATTTCAGTGAAATGGAGGTCCTTTATTTATATATGCGGGAGAATCCTGTCGTGCAGGGATTCTCTTCCTGATATCATGGAGATTTGATTTTGGCTCGCTTTTGGTTTCCATCTGATCCTGAGACCATCGGGATCGAGGATCCTTTCGCGAGATATTTGGGACAGTGTTTTTATTTACACCGTCTCTCCTTTATTCGGCTCGGCCGATTCCGACTCAATCAGGTGAGTCTTAGCTGGGTTTTTTAGAGATGTGCTTCTAGGCCTCAGTCGGCACATGCTGACATTGCTGACTCGTCGACCGAGCTAACTTAATTCGTCTCGTTCCCTTCCTTTTTATAACCTTGTCTCGACCTAACATTTCCCTTAGAAATCCGGGGCAGTGTTAGTAGGATCGGTCAGTTCCACATCCAAGTCTCCAAACTTAGCATATTTTCTTCCCAACAGTAAGCCCCCTTACTCCATGTGTCTTTAACGGCACTGCAGAGTAATGAGTCTTTAGGTCGGTTCACTACTAAGTCCGAGTTAATAATTAAGCATTTAATGCTTTTTGTGTCATCCCCAATGGGAGACGGTTCGTTGCCCGAGGTCGCACGTGCGGACAACCGTCGGGTCATTCCTTCCGCTTATGAGCGTCGGACGCGTGGCGAGGGCGTTACCATCGTCAGTCGGCGTACGCCACGTGTCGAGCGGAGGAGTCGATGCAGACGTTGATTCGTCTCCCCATTAATTGCCTTAGCCACGTGGCAAGGCTATAAAAAGGAAGGGAAGGGCACGCGTTTCGTATTTTCGCTACTGCCCTTCCCACTCTTTAATTCTTATTTGTTTTCCTTCTCTTCTTCCTCCTCCTTTCCTGCTGTCAGCCTTGCATTCTGCCATTTCTGTCTTCACTTCTGCCGTTTCCTTCCTCATTATCCTCAGCATTTTTCTCTCTCTGGTGAGTTCTTCCCTCCCTTTAATTAACAATACTGACAATGCATGACAATCAGAGCCCCCGGGAGGGAAATTTCGGTGATGAGGGTGAAGTGCAGCATTTTTAGAACGTTGCGAAATCGCCTTCTTTGCTGGCGGAAATTGTCATTGGCGCCAATGCCGCTTTCCTATCTGAGAGAGCCACCGGAGTTCCGGCGGAGCGTCCTGCTTCGGTCGGTCCTTCACGTGACGAATCGTCTCTGATAACCCGCCTAGGGAGACCCAATCTTCCAATGGATTTGTTGGAAGAGGAAGAGGAAGAGGAAGTGGAAGAGGGAACTGGGGCTGTTGAAGGAATCTCTGGGTCGGGTTCTGTTGGTGAGTCGGTGTAGGTGGAGTCAGAGGATGAAGTGAGTGGTCCAGTTCCTTCAGTTTTGACTGAGGTGGACTTGGATAGAATCCGAATTGGGTATCACGTCCCAGACTCGGTCATAATCTATCTTCCTCGTCCGAATGATTTACCCGATCGTCCTCCTGCTGGGGTGGTCGCGATTTTCCAAGTCTCGATGCAATGTGGGTTACGTTTGCCCCTTCAGCCCATCGTTCGAAACTTTCTTTCTCATATCCGGATTGCTCCCGGACAAATAGTTCCGAACGGGTGGAGGAACTTATTCGGGTGTGTGGTGTTGTGGGCTGAGTTAGAACAACCTCCACTGACAGTCGATGAATTCCTCCACTTATATCAAGTGTGAGTAAACCCGAATTATCTCGGCTTTTACATTTTGAGTGCTTGGAGGGGCAACGACGACTCTTTAATAACCGACCCTCCCACTTCCAACAAACATTGGAGGGAACGCTGGTTCTGGGCATGTAGTCGCTGGGAGACGGCCGAATCTGGGTTGTACGAGGCTCGTGTTCCTCGGGCGTTTGGCAAAGCAGGTGACTCGGTATTTTCCCCTTTTATTTATTTATTTATTTTTTGGACGCTCTGGGTCTGACGGACTCGGGTTTGGCAGATATTCCGAAGAAGAGGCAGAAGCTTGGGTCCAACGCCTTAACTTGAATTAAGGACTTAAAAGCGTTGAATCCGGAAGATCGATCCTGGAAGGTACTCTTGCAGCCGGAACGCCTTCATCTTGCAGGTTTAGACTCGGCTATCACAGGTAACCCTTATTGCGCATTCATGTCTTCCTTGAATTTCGTCTGACTCGTTTCACTCTTCTTTCAGATCTAGCTGAAGCTCGGCCTTTTCTTAAACCGGTTCCTTCGGATATGGCTGGAACTCGGCCCTTCCTTAAGTCGGTTTCCAAAATAAAGGCTCCCCCACGATTAGTCCTTCTGTCAGAGCCTTGGCCTCCCAAGAATCAAAAGACGGCGCCGAAGGAGAAGGAGCCCGCAAGCTCCTCTGCTCCCACTATGGTCATGATTTTCGATCTGGACAAAAGGGCGGAAACGGGGGAGGCGATAGCCGTTGAGCCTCGGACGGCTTCTGAGCCAATATCTGTTTCAGAGGAGGCCCCGAGGCAGGAGGCTCCGAGGCAAAGAGAGGAGGCGAGAGCCGAGTCTTCCAAAGGGGAGAGGACTCCACTGGAGTCGTCAACCTTTCAAGCGGTTGTGTCGGGGATGGTTCCTGGGCCCTAGCTCATGGGAGCGAAAAGGACTTTGCTAGCCTTTACAATGCCCAATGACGCAGACTGTTGGTCTTGCAGCAAAGGTGCTCTTTGATGTAAGAGCCTTCCTTTTCTTTCCTTTCATTGCTTCTTGTTTCGGTCACTTATCATGACTCTGCGTTTGTCTTTTGCAGCTAGCTCCCTACTTGGTCAAGGCTTGCAAAGAGTTATCTTCCGCTCAAAGGCTTCACAATCTTGTGGCCGAGGCTGAAAGCCGACGAAAGATCGCTGAGATCCGGGTCGGCGTCCTAACCGGTGAGGCGGCTCTCGCCAGGAAAGCTGCTGAAGATGCAAGAGCCGAAGCGGCTCTCGCTAGGAAAGCCGCAGAAGATGTCAAAGCGAGGCAGCTCGAGTGTTGTCGCTGCTGTCCGCGGCTGAAGAAGAGAAGCGGCGAATTATCAAAATTCATGCTTCTTGTGAAGGCACGTTGTGTAACAGCCCGGATTTTTCCCAACCTGGAATTAGACGTCCTTAGGCGATGGGTCAATCCTAACACAGGTTTAACTTCTCAAACACTCAATTAAAGCCTCAAATCCCTTTTCAAACCATTTTCTTCACAAATTCCACCCTTCACCACCTTGATCTTTTAATTTTTCAAAGTACTTTCACCCTAGACACTATCTTAAACTAGCTAAGTAGTATAACTTGGATCACTTTATATACAAACTACAAAGGACTAAGTACCACCTCAGACAGAAATCTTACAGGACTAAATCCTTTAGAAATTAGGTGAGATTTAGCTAGTGTTAAACGAGAGTGCCTGTGAAATTAGCACCAATCACTTTAAATACGATCTGCAAGACCCAAAACTTGTAGAATCATTGACGCTAGGTTACCCTAAAATCTAGGATCAATCTCATTACCCGTCTGCTCTCGAGAGCATCTCGAAACTCCGGATCAGATCTGGACCGCACGTCGGAAGTCCGATTAACATGAAGTTAAGGAATTAGGACCGCCTTGCTGGGCTTGACAACCATCTCAGAAATCAAATCCAGATAGTGTCCCAGCGCTATTCGCTTGAGCTTGGAGTGAAGAGTGTGAGAAATGTGAAATTATTTCAAAACAAAATATCTTGAATAGTAATTTGACACCTCTCGCTTGCGGATCAGTTTTAAGCAACCAGACCGTCAGAATCAGACCAAATTACACCCTCGGATCATGAGAAATTTCATACACATTTACATGTACTCGGAATCTCCGATCGGGATCCGCTGACTGTTAAACTGAAACTGGTCCGCAACGCGTGATCTGGAATCCCGACTGAAACGAAAACTTAATTGAACGTAGATCCGGTGTCTGTGAGCTTAAGTCAGACCTTTGGCTCAAGGAGGCCCACCAGAAGTCCTCCGTTGAGCTGAAACAGATGCCTTTTGGACAAAACCCAAGTATACCTTGTTCCCAAGTCTGTTTTGGTGAGATTTTAGGCTATATAAGGACCTTAGAACCCTCTCTCTCACAGCCATACGAATTTGAGAGAAACCCTAGAGAGAGGAGAGAGAAAAGAGAGAGAAAGTGTGGGAGCAGTGGGAGAATCTCCCTGCCACTCTTCCCTGCCGCTCCACGAGCTCCACCGCTCCGTTCTCATCACTTTTTCGGCGATTCCGACGTCATTTCTAAGTAAGAAACCCTAACCCTAGTCTGTTTTGGAGTTGTAAGGGTTGTAGGTTATGAAATAGCTAACCTATTTCGTTCTGTAGGTTGCCAAACTGCTGTAGACGGAAGCTTAGCAAACCTACTGTATTCCTTACGATTCTACGACAAAAGGTGTGGACTTTAGGTGTATAGGTTATGGTTTTCAACGCTTTCAATGTCAGATAATGATAGATTCATGATCTGCATGCAATTGCACATGTACAAGTGCTTTCTGATTTCTGTTTCGATTAAAGACGTAGAATATGGAATTTACATACTCTAGGTATTCGTAGAAAATACGGTATACGTATATATTTTGGAAATGTGTTTGACATGATTAGTTGTTGTATGAATATATGTTATATGGATAAAATACTGATTTGGCGAAAGGATTCACCCTAATACATGTTATACTAATATACACTATGTATGTAGAAATAGTGTATTGTGGAAAATACCGTATATGTATATATTTTGAAAGTGTGTTGGACATGATTATTTGTGGTATGAATATATGATATGTGAATAAAATACTTGTTTGGCGAAAGGATTCGACCTAATGCATGTTTGCTAACATACACTAAGTATGTTGTAATAGTGTATTCTAAGTGTTTGTGAAAATGACTGAATGAGTATAGAATTCTCATTCGTGCTTGCCATGACTAATTGTCATGGATAATTGATTGTTGTATTGGCGATACCCCTTTGACGAAAGGATTTGCCCTAAATCACACCACGACCAATACACACTATATATGCTAAAATGTGTGGCCCAAGTGTTTGTGGAAATGACTGAATGAATATGGAACTTGGATTCCTGCTTGCCATGACTATCCGTCGTGGGTGTATGCGTGTTATGATTGGGGTAACTCCCTAGTGAAAGGATTTGGCCTTATACCTATGTGATCAACATATGTCATGTATGTTGATACATGTATTTTAAAGTGTTTGTTGAAATGTCTGAATGAGTAGTAGTTAGTAAATTGTAATGTTTAAGGGTGTTGAGATATGATTCTCAACTCCATTAACTATGTGTATGATTTCCTTGGATAGCTGTGTGATAGGAATTGAATATGTATAAACTTATGCTTGTGTTGTGCTTCATAACATGCTCAACTGCTTTTGTGATTTTATCTATGTAATGCATATGTTAAATTCATGTTTACGTTGTATGATCCATCATGGGTGATAGGGGAGTGGAGCAACGAATGCGTGCAACAGCCCTGGCAGCCCTAAACGGATAATATCAGACTTTGATTGTATGATTTGAACCTTGATCCATTACTGCTTTACTATTTGAAATTGATTGTGTTTGGGGCTATGATTATAGTCCAGACAATCGGTACCAGAATTGAATTCGTGGCTGTGATTCATTTGCCACGTGTGATGTGTTCGATGAACTCGAGTCGTACTTCGATTGGCGATAGTGGTTGGCCATGCGAAGTGCTTATGCACTTCATGTCATTCAACTTGTTGTACGCTTGAGCTAGCCGAGCTCGTCAGGCAACCCGATTTATCTTATGTATGTTCACCATGTTTGGACGCTACTGCTTGAACCTATGGTACCAAACTTACCAGTGGAATCCCTTTTAACCATGGTACCTCGATCCACTAAGACTCATGAGCCGGGCATGGTAGTATGGGACACCGTGGTCGAGCTGTCGGCCTACGCTGGGGCTACGTGCCTCCCCGTAGTGACCAGTGAGCAACCAAACTCTTGAGCCGATTATGGTGGTATGAGACACTATATTCGTGCTGTCGGCCTACATTGATAAGGTGATGGGGGAGTGGTGCAACGAATGCGAGCAACAGCCTTGACTGCCCTTTGTAGTGACCTCGAGCATACTCTGGAATCGCGGTGAGCCTTAGAGTTTTGCCGCGGTGTATGGAGTATGAACTAGGCCTATTTCTGTATAGTGATGAATCGTTAAAGAGGTGATGGGGGAGCGGTGTAACCTTTGTGCGTAACAGCCCTGTCAGCCTTTGCAGTGACCTAGAAAACACACCATCGTATAAGATTGTCTAAGACCGACGACCCTAGAATGGATCATGTTTGGGAATGATACAAGGGAGGTACCTTAGTTTCCCAATCCTGTTGTTTGAAATGGACTAATAAATACTCGGTAATCATGCTCATCATGCATTGCATGTGCTTGGAAGATGTGGAGTACTGAGGGATGAAAGTATGCCACGAACGTGAGATGGTGTCGCACGAGGGAGGGTGTGGTGAGGGCATACATCATGTAACATCTCGGATTTTTGCCAACCTGGGATTAGACGTCCTTAGGCAATGGGTCGATCCTAACACCTTATCAACTTGTCAAAACTTAGTCCCAAAGGCTAAAATCGCTTGTGAACCCATTTCTTTCACAAATCCCATCCTTCACCAACTTGCTCTTCAATCTTTCTAAGTACTTTCATCCTAGACACTAACTTAAACTAGCTAAGTAGTATAACTCAGATCACTTCATATACAAACTACAAAGGCCCAGGTACCACCTCAGACAGAAATCCTACAGGACTAAACCCTTTAGAAATTAAGTGAGATTTAGCTAGTGTTAAACTAGAGTGCCTGTGAAATTAGCACCAATCACTTTAAATACGATCTGCAAGACCCAAAACTTGTAGAATCATTGACGCTAGGTTACCCTAAAATCTAGGATCAATCTCATTACCCGACTGCTCTCGGGAGCATCTCGAAACTCCGTATCGGATCTGGACCGCACGTCAGAAGTCTGATTAACATGAAGTTAAGGAACTAGGACCGCCTCGCTGGGCTTGACAACCATCTCGGAAATCAAATCCAGATAGTGTCCCAGCGCTATTCGCTTGAGCTCGGAGTGAAGAGTGTGAGAAATGTGAAATTAATTCAAAATAAAATATCTTGAATAGTAATCTGGCACTACTCGCTTGCGGATCAGTATTAAGCAACCAGACCGTCAGAATCAGACCAAATTACACCCTCAGATCAGGAGAAATTTCATACACATTTACATGTACTCGGAATCTCCGATCGAGATCCGCTGACCGTTGAACTGAAACTGGTCCGCCACGCGTGATCTGGAAATCCCACTGAAACAAAAACTTAATAGAACGTAGATCCAGCGTTAGTGAGCTTAAGTCCGACCTTTGGCTCAAGGAGGCTCGCCAGAAACCCTCTTTTAAGCTGAAACAATGCCGATTTGGTAATAATGTAAGTATACTTTGAACATAAGTCTATTTCGGTGAATTTTTATGCTATATAAGGACCTTAAACCCTCTCTCATGGCAGCCATACGAATTTGAGATTGAGAGAGAGAAAAGAGAGAGAAAATGTGGGAGCAGTGGGAGAATCTCCCTGCCACTCTTCCCTACCGCTATTCGGGCTCCACCGCCTGATTCTCATTGCTTTCCCGGCGTTTCCGGCATCATTTCTAGGTAAGGAACCCTAACCCTAATCTGTTTTGGGGTTTAGACAGTCGTAGGGTGTGAAATAGCTAACCTATTTCGTTCTATAGGTTGCCAAACTGCCGAATACGGAAGCTTAACAAACCTATCGACTCCGTTACGATTTTACGACAAAAGGTGCGGACTTTAGGTGTATAGGTTATGGTTTTCAACGCTTTCAATGTCAGATAATGATAGATTCATGATCTGCATGCAATTGCACATGTACAAAGTGCTGTCTGTTTTCTGTTTCGATTAAAGATGAAAAATATGGAATTCTACATACTATAGGTATTTGTAGAAAGTACGGTATACGTATATTTTTTGGAAATGTGTTTGACATGTTTATTTGTTATATGGATATACGATATATGGATAAAATACTTATTTGGCAAAAGGATTCGCCTAAATACATGTTTTACTTATATACACTATGTATGTTGAAATTGCGTATTCTAGAAAATACTGTATACGTATAAATTTTGGAGATGTATTTATCATGATTATTTTGTAGTACTATATTATACATGGATAAAATACTCGCTTGGCTAAAGGATAGCCCCTAATACATGTTTTGCTAACATACACCATGTATGTTGTAATAGTGTATTCTAAGTGTTTGTGAAAATGACTGAATGAGTATAGAATTCTCATTCGTGCCGCCATGACTAATTGTCATGGATTCATGATTGTTGTATTGACGATACCCCTTTGACGAAAGGATTTGCCCTAAATCACGCCACGGCCAATATACACTATATATGCTAAAATGTGTGGCCCAAGTGTTTGTGGAAATGACTGAATGAATATGGAACTTGGATTCCTGCTTGCCATGACTATCCATCGTGAGTGTACGCATGTTATGATTGGGTCAACTCCCTAGTGAAAGGATTTGGCCTAATGCCTATGTGATCGACATATGTCATGCAAGTTGATGTATGTTTGTTAAGTGTTTCTTGAAATGTCTGAATGAGTAGTAGTTAGCAAATTGTAATGTATAAGGGTGTTGAGATATGATTCTCAACCTCTTTTAACTATGTGTATGATCTCCTTGGATAGTTGTGTGATTAGGAATTGAACATGTACAAACTCATGCTTGTGTTGTGCTTCATAACATGCTCAACTGCTTTATGATTTTAACTATGTAATGCATATGTTTAAATTTATATTTACGTTGTATGATCCGTCATGGGTAATGGGGGAGTGGAGCAACGAGTGCGTGCAACAGCCCTGGCAGCCCTAAACGGATAATACCAGACCTTGATTGTATGAGTTGAATCTTGATCCACTACTGCTTTATCTATCTGCACTTGATTGTGTTTGGGGCTATGATTATAGTCCAGACAATCGGTACCAGAATTGCATTCGTGGCTGTGATTCATTTGCCACGTGAGATGTGTTCGACAAATCCGAGTCGTACTTCGGTTGACGATAGTGGTTGGCCACGCGAAGTGCTTATGCACTTCGTGTCGTTCAACTTGTTGTGCGCTCGAGCTAGCCGAGCTCGTCAAGTAACCCGATCTGTCTTATGTATGTTCACCATGTTTGGACGCTACTGCTTGAACCTAGGGTACCAAACTTACCAGTGAAATCCCTTTTAACCATGGTACCTCGATCCGCTAAGACTCATGTGCCGGGCATGGTGGTATGGGACACCGTGGTCGAGGTGTCGGCCTATGCTGGGGCCACGTGCCTCCCCGTAGTGACCATTGAGCAACCAAACTCGTGAGCCGAATATGGTGGTATGGGACACTGTATTCGAGCTGTCGACACCTACGACGAGAGCCGAGTACGGTGAGACCTGTACTCGTGCTGACGGGTGACGAGTCTTCTGTAGTGTCTTCGAGTATACTCCAAGGTCTGTGATTGGCGACGAGCCCTTCACAACAACTAGAGAATGAGTTGAGCCGAGTACGGTGAGACCTGTATTCGAGCTGACGGCCAGCGATTAAGCCGAGTACAGTGAGACCTGTACTCGAGCTGACGGTCAGCAATTGAGCCGCATACGGTGAGATCTGTATCCGTGCTGACGGGTGACGAGTCCTTTGTGATGCCTTCGCTATGCCTCTCAAACCATAATATCGTATGAGATTAACTAGGACTGACGACCCTAGAATGGATCATGTTTGGGAATGATACAAGGGAGGTACCTTAGTTTCCCAATACTGCTGTTTGAAATGAACTAATAATTACTCGATAATCATGCTCATCATCGCACTGCATGTGCCTGGTAGATGTGGAGCACTGAGGGATGGACGCATTCGCGAATGTAAGATGATGTCGCATGAGGGTGGTTTGGCAAGGGCATACATCATGTCATTTCATACGTGCATTAAATAAGAGTAGTTAGAATTGTTTGATTGTACTGCTTTATCATTACTGCTTGACTGTATTGATAACATGTTAACCTATGCTTTACTGTTCCACTGAGTTGATCAGTCACTCCCACGTTACGGGACGATGTTGTACACACCAACGAGATTTGTTGAGTTTCAGGTGATGGCGATGCTTGTGAAGCAGAGCCGGACTACTTTTATGATGATAGGAGGAGTTCTCCTATCTGTATCTCACTGGTAGGTCAATGAAGACCTGATACTGTTTTGACAGGGCTATGGTACTTGGGATAGGAGACATTACACTTCCTCACATTTGGTATATTTTAGAACCGTACTTGTAATTATTTAACCTGGTAATGTTATCACATTCTGGAGACTCATCATAGTTTATATATTTTATCTATCTATCACAGTCTTCCTCTTGCAATTGAACTGTCTCTGGAGTATGATATGCTGTTTTGGCTTAAT
Organism: Magnolia officinalis; assembly: GCA_021015155.1. Classification (NCBI taxonomy): domain Eukaryota; kingdom Viridiplantae; phylum Streptophyta; class Magnoliopsida; order Magnoliales; family Magnoliaceae; genus Magnolia; species Magnolia officinalis. Next base: position 19,728,074 of record JAJHSJ010000003.1, read on the forward strand.
CTCATTCATGTTCAATGCACGAATACAGTCAACATTCAATCATCATTCATTTTGTTGCATAAGTGATGTTCTGGAACTCGGGAACTCGGGAGTTGAGTTTATGCTCGACCCCCCGATTTTCAGGGCGTTACACATCATGACTGCATCCATACTTGCATTAATAAGAGTAGTTAGGAGTGTTTGATTGTACTGCTTTATCATTACTGCTTGACTGAGTCGACAACATGTTAACCTATGCTTTATTGTTCCACTGAGTTAGCTATTCACTCCCACGTTATGGGACGGTGTGGTACATACCAATTAGATTTGTCGAGTTTCAGGTGATGGCGATGCTTATGAAGCAAAGCCGGACTACTATAATGTTGGGGTGGAGCTCTCCTACAAGTAGCTCTCTGACAGGTCTATGAAGACCTGGTATTGTATTGACGGGGCTATGGTACTTGGAATAGAAGACATTACACTTACACATTGGGTATATTTTAGAAATGTATTTGAATTTTATTAACCTGGTAATGTTATCACACTCTGGAGACTCACCACAGTTTTTATATATTTTATATATCTATCACAGTCTTCCGCTTGCAAATTCACTGTCTCTGGAGTATGATTTTCTGTTTTGGCTTAATCTCACTCATGTTCATTGCACTAATACAGACAACATTCAAACATCATTATCTATGTTGCATAAGTGATGTTTTGGAAACTCGAGAGTTGAGTTACTACTCGACCCTCGATTTTTCAGGATGTTACACGTTGACTCGAGCCAAACTTGAGGCGGTAGGGCTTATCCAACAAGCTCGAGAGGAGGTCCAGGAGGCCGAGAAGGCCAGGGATGTAGCTGTTCGGGCCTTCCTTGAATCCAAGGAGTTCGAAGATGAGAGGGACCGCCTATACCAATGCGGGTACATGGCGTGCATCAATGTAATGAAGGATGCTTTCCCCGACTTTGATCTCTCGGGATTTGATGGAGAAGCCTCGGGATCTGAGGATCCAACTGTTTGTCTCGCTAACGTCACTGCTGACGCTACTACTGGATGCGAGGCTGGTATCTCTGGGACTGCTTCGGGAGTAAATCCTAATGCCTCTAGGACTGCTTCGGGAGTAGATCCTAATGCCTCCAGGACTGTTTCAGGAGTCGATCCTGCCGAGGGGCAGTAGCTTCATTTTTGGCACTCACACCAGCGTGGTGTCGAGTTCCAGGACTTCTTCATTTTTAGCACTCACACCAGCATAGTGCTGAGCTCGGGTGTGTCCTCTGTTGTCCTGAACGACTATCTTTGCCTTTAGTTTTGCCTTTCTTACTTTCTCGAGACAACGTTGTAATCCGATGTAAAAACACTTAAACAGATGAAAGATATGTAATCCGATGTAAAAACACTTAAACAAATGAAAGAATCTACTTAATTTTATTCATATGACTCGGTTTATATGTTTTTCCACTTTAGAATCCTTTATGCTTCGATTACCGAACTAAGGATAGTAGATCTTGAGATGTTCAACATTCCAAGGATGGGCCAGTAATCGTCCGTTCAGGTCTTCTAACCGATACGTCCCTGGTCGGATGGTGCTCGAGATGATATAGGGTCCTTCCCAGTTGGGTCCCAGTGTACCCGAGCTAACTTCCTTTGTATTAAGAAATGTGTAACGCCCTGAAAATCGGGGGTCGAGCATAAACTCAACTCCCGAGTTCCAGAACATCACTTATGCAACAAAATGAATGATGATTGGATGTTGACAGTATTCGTACGTTGAACATGAGTGAGATTAAGCCAAAACAGCATATCATACTCCAGAGACAGTTAAATTTGCAAGCGGAAGACTGTGATAGATAGATAAAATAGATAACCTATGATGGGTCTCCAGAGTGTGATAACATTACCAGGTTAAATAAATATAAGTGCAGTTCTAGAATATACCAAATGTGAGGAAGTGTAATGCCTCCTATCCCATGTACCATAGCCCCGTCAATACAATATCAGGTCTTCATTGACCTGCCAGAGAGATACAGATAGGAGAACTCCTCCTATCATCACAGAAGTAGTCCGGCTCTGCTTCACAAGCATCGCCATCACCTGAAATTCAACAAATCTGGTGGGTGTTCGGAACACCGTCCCGTAACGTGGGAGTGAGTGATCAACTCAGTGGAACAGTAAAGCATAAGTTAACATGTTATCAAATCAATCAAGCAGTAATGATAAAGCAGTACAAATCAAGCATTTCTAACTACTCTTATTAAATGCAAGAATGAAATGACATGATGCTATATGCCCTTGCCAAACCACCCTCAAGCGACATCATCTTACGTTCGCGAATGCTTACTCCCTCAGTGCGCCACATCTACAAAGCACATGCGGTGCGATGATGCTCATGATTACCAAGTTTTTATTAGTCCATTTCAAACAGCAGTATTGGGAAACTAAGGTACCTCCCTTGTATCATTCCCAAACATGATCCATTCTAGGGTCGTCAATCCTAGTTATTCTCATACGATGTTATGGTTTGAGAAGCGTAGTGAAGGCATCGCAAAGGGCTCATCACCCGTCAGCGCGGATACAGATCTCACCGTATGCGGCTCAATTGCTGGCCGTCAGCTCGAGTACAGGTCTCACCGTACTCGGCTCAATCACTAGTCGTCAGCTCAAGTACAGGTCTCACCGTACTCGGCTCAACTCACACTCTAGTTGCTGTGAAAGACTCGTGGCCAATCACAGACCCTTGGAGTGTACTCGATGATACTACGGAGGACTCATCGCCCGTCAGCACGAGCACAGATCTCACCGTACTCGGCTCTCGCCGAGGTATCGACAGCTCGAATACAGTGTCCCATACCACCATATTCGGCTCACGAGTTGATTGCGCAATGGTCACTACGGGGAGGCACATGGCCCCAGCGTAGGCCGACAGCTCGACCACGGTGTCCCATACCACCATGCCCGGCTCATGCGACTTAGCGGATCTAGGTACCATGGTTAAACGGGGATCGCCACTGGTAAGTTTGGTACCCTAGGTTCAAGCAGTAGCGACCAAACAGGGTGAACATGCATAAGGCAGATCGGGTTACTTGATGAGCTCGACTAGCACGATCGCCCGTTGAGCTGCACGACATGAAGTGCATAAACAACTTCGTGTGGCCTAGCCACTGCCGACAGGCAACGCACGACTCGAGTTCGTCGAACACATCCCACGTGGCAAATGAATCTCAGCCACGAGTTCAATCTCGTTACCGATTGCCTGGACTATAATCATAGCCCCAAACACAATCAATTACAGAGATATAAAGCAGTAATAGATCAGGATTCAAATCATACAATCAGTCGGGTATTATCCGTTTAGGGCTGCCAGGGCTGTTGCACGCACTCGTTGCTCCGCTCCCCCATCACCCATGACGGATCATACAACATAAATATAAATTCAAACATATGCATTACATAGTTAAAATCATAAAACAGTTGAGCATGTTATGGAGCACAACACAAGCATGAGTTTGTACATGTTCAAATCCTAATCACACAACTATTAAAGGAGATCATACACATAGTGAAAAGAGGTTGAGAATCATATCTCAACACCCTTATATATTACAATTTGCCAACTACTACACATTCAGACATTTCAAGAAACACTTAAACAAACATACATCAACATACATGACATATGTCGATCACATAGGCATTAGGCCAAATCCTTTCGCTAGGGAGTTGCCCCAATCATAACACGCGTACACCCACGACGGATAGTCATGGCAAGTAGGAATCCAAGTTCCATATCCATTCAGTCATTTCCACAAACACTTGGGCCACACATTTTAGCATATATAGGGTATAATGGCCGTGGCGTGATTTAGGGCAAATCCTTTCGTCAAAGGGATATCGCCATTACAACAATCATATATCCATGACAATTAGTCATGGCGAGCACGAATGAGAATTCTATACTCATTCAGCCATTTCCACAAACACTTGGAATACACTATTCCAACATACATAGTTTATGTTAGCAAACATGTGTTAGGGCGAACTCTTTCGCCAAGCGGTTATTTTATCCGCGTATACCGTATTCATACAACAATTAATCATGACAATTACATTTCCAAAATCCGCACGTATGCGGAATTTCTAGAATGCGCAATTTCTACATACATGACATTTACACATGAACATGTATTTTTGCGATCCCTTTCGCCAAACTAGCATTTTATCCACACATGATATAATCAAACATTAAATAAACATGTCAAACATTTTCCCAAGAAAAATACGTATACGGTATTTCTACGTATATCTAGAGTATGTGAAAATCCATATTCTTTATCGCTAATCGAAACAGGAAACGGAAAGCACTTTGTACATGTGCATTTGCATGCAGATCATGAATCTATCATTATCTGACATTGAAAGCGTTGAAAAACGTAACTTATACGCTTAAAGTCCTCACCCTTTGTCGTAGAATCGTAACGGAGTTGATAGGTTCGCTAAGCTTCCGTATACGGGAGTTTGGCAACCTAGAGAACGAAATAGGTTAGCTATTTCACAACCTACAACCACCCAAGCCCCAAATCAGATTAGGGTTAGGGTTTATTACCTAGAAATGACGCCGGAATCGCCGGAAAAGCGTCAAGAAGGATGCGGTGGAGCATGGATAGCAGCAGGGAAGGACGGCAGGGAGATTCTCCCACTTCTCCCTCACTTTCTCTCTCTTTTCCCTCTCTCAAATCCAAATTCGTATGGCTGGAATGGGAGAGGGTTTAAGGTCCTTATATAGCCTAAAACTTCACCGAAATAGACTCCTGTTCAAGGGTTACTGCTAATATAGGATATTCGCCACTTTTCCAGCTCAAAAGAGGTGTTCTGGTGGCCCTCTTTGAGCCAAACGTCAGACTTAAGCTCACCACACATGGATCTATGAGGGATCACGTTTTCGACTCGATCGGATTCCCAGATCGCACGTGGCGGACCACTTTCAGTTCAACGGTCAGTGGGCCACGATCCGAAATTCCAAGTACATGTAAATGTTCCTGAAAATTTTCCTAATCCGAGGGTGTAATTTGGTCTGATTCTGACGGTCTGGTTGCTTAATACTGATGCGCAAGTAAAAGGTGCCAGATCACTATTCCAGATATTTATTTTGGAATGGGAATAGTGTTTTTCACACACCCTCGCTCCGGATCGAAATAAATGGCCGTGGGACATCGGAATCGCCTGATTTTTGAGATGATTGTCAAGCCCAGTGGGGCGGTCCTGGTTCCTTAGCTTCGTGTTAATCAGACTCCCGATGTGCGATCTAGACCTCATACGAAGTTTCGTTTCAGTCCCGAGAGCAGACGGGTAATGAGTTTGGCTCTAGACTTTAGGGTAACCTAGAGTCACATGTTTTACAAGTTTTGGGTCTTGCAGATCGTATTTAAAGCGATCCCAACGGATTTCATGGCTAATCGAGTTTGCACTTAGTTAACTTTGTTAAATTTCTAAAGGATTTAATCCTAATTGTTTTCTGGTTGAGATGGTACTTAGGCCTTTATAGTTTGTATATAAAGTGATCCAAGTTTTACTACTTAGCTAGTTTAAGTTCGTGTCTAGGGCGAAAGTGCTTTGAAAAATTGAAAGCACAAGTTAGGAAAGGGGGTGGGATTTGTGAAGGAAATGGGTTCAGAAGCGATTTTAGACTGTGGGGTTCAGTTCTGACGAAATAATAAGGTATTAAGAGCAACCCATCGCCTAAGGACATCTAATCCCAAATTGGCAAAAATCCGGGATGTTACAAAATGTTTTCCGAAGAATCATGTCTCCAACCCGAAAACATCGGACCTTGACTCGGGCATTGTAGAATCGAGTTACTTACCTTTGCTAAGCTTCCACACGTAGTCGAGCTATTTCTCTTTGTTCGTCCAGAAGATCGAGTCCGAATGCTAAGAGTTTTTCATTATCCTCTTCATTAAACGAACTGACTTGTGCTGAAGGCAACCCAATCTCGACAGGAGTGACAGCTTCCGAGCCATAAGCAAGGGAGAAACGAGTTTCTCCTTTGATGGTTCGAGCTGTAGTTCGATATGCCCATAATATTTTCGGGAGTTCTTCAGCCCATGCTCCTTTAACGCGGTCAAGCTTGGTTCGAAGGTGCTGCTTGATGATCTTATTAACCGCCTCAACCTGTCCGTTCGTCTGAGGATGGTAGGGCGATGAGTATATGTTTCTGATCCCGAGATTGTCACACATTTCGCGAAAGCTCCTGTTGTCAAACTGCTTTCCATTATCGGTAACGATGGTACGGGGTATCTCGATTCGTCAGAAAATGTTCTTCCACACAAAATCAGTGATCTTCTGTTTAATTATTTTTGCTAATGGTTCAACCTCGTCCCACTTCGTAAAATAGTCCATGGCTACAACAGCAAACTTGGTTTGGCCTTTTCCCATAGGGAGTGGGCCTATGATGTCGATTCCCCACTGTGCAAAGAGCCAAGGACCAGTCATAGGCATCAATGCTTCGGGAGCTTGTCTCGGGATAACCGCGATCTCTGATACTTGTCGCATCTCTGAGCAAGCCTGCGAGCGTCGTGTTGGATAGTCGGCCAGTAATATCCCTGACATAAGACCTTATGCGCGAGTGAGTGTCTTCCTGAATGGTTTCCGCAGATCCCTTTGTGAATCTCTCGTAACACATAGTCAGCTTTGCTGGGGTTTAGGTATTGTAGCAATGGAGCATAATAACCTTTCTTGCTGGGGTTAAGTATGGTATAACGGGAGGCTCGGATCTTCAATCGTCAGGCCTCAGCATGGTCTTCAGGCAACTCACCCTTGTCGAGATATTGGATGATCGGATCAAGCCAGGAAGGTTCCGAGTCAATCGCATGAATGGCCGAACTAATTGATTCATTAATACTCGGTTTAGCGACGTACTCGATCGGAACAGACGTAGGTATGTCATCTTCGTCGGCGGAGGCGAGTTTCGCTAACAAGTCGGCTTTGACATTTTCTGTCTGAGGGATCCGAGTGACGACACAAAATTGAAAGCCGCTGATAAGCTCTTTAGATTTTTTCCATATATGCTTTTAATTGCTCTTTTCGTGTTTGGTATATACTAGTAACTTGGTTGACAACCAACTGAGAGTCACTGAAAACATTTAGATGCTTAATGCCCATGCTGGCTGCAAGACGGAGGCCGAGTAACAACGCTTCATATTCGGCTATATTGTTCGAAGCTTGAAATTCAAGTCTTAAGACATACTGCATATAGGTACGATCAGGGGTTTCCAGAACTACTCCTGCCCCGCTTGCCTTAGAATTGGAGGAGCCGTTGATAAACAGCTTCCAGGGAATGGGGTCGTGCAGTGACTCGGGGGAGGCAATAGTTGATTCTTCAACGCGCTCGGTCACATTTTCATCCGACGGGTTGGTTTGTGGTGTTACTTCAGCAATGAAGTCGGCCACGGCTTGCCCTTTGATTACTGTTTTCGGCTTATACTGAATGTCGAATTCGCTAAGTTCGATTGCCCATTTCGTGAGTCTACCGGATGCCTTCGGTTTCTGTAGAACCTGACACAGTGGTAAATCGGTCATCACGACAATGGTATGGGCTTGGAAATATGGTCGAAGTCGGCGCGAGGAGACTACTAGAACCAGGGCTACTTTTTCTAAGAGTGGATATCTCGTTTCCGCCGGTAATAGTGCTTGCTAGCATAGTAGACCGGCAGTTGCTTTCCTTCGTGTTCTCATATTAGGGCCGAGCTCATATTAGGGCCGAGCTAACTGCTGCCTCGGACACCGCTAGATATAGCAGCAGAGCTTCTCCTCGCTCAGGTTTCGACAAGAGAGGTGGAGATCCGAGATAATACTTTAGTTGCTGGAAAGCTGCTTCGCATTCTTCCGTCTAATCCACAATCTGCCGTCCCTTCAATTGTTTGAAGAACGGGAGACATTTATTCGTGGCTTCGGATAGGAAACGATTAAGTGCCATTACTCGTCCAGTTAACCTTTGAATGTCTTTAATCGTTTTCGGAGATTCCATGTCGAGCAGGGCTTTTATCTTTTCAGGGTTTGCTTCTATTCCTCGCTGACTGACCAAGAAACAGAGGAACTTTCCCGAGCTTACACCAAAGGCGCATTTACTCAGATTCAGTTTCTTTCGAAATTTGCTCAAGATAAGGAACATTTCTTCTAAATCAGCTGTATGGTCGACTGCGTGTACACTTTTGATAATTGTACATATTTGTATCGAGTTTATTTTTTATCAACTGATTGAATGCAAAGATTTATTTATTTATTTATTTATTTATGTCAAATGAGTGAAAATTATTATTAAATTTTTTTCTTTAAAACTAATATTTAAATGCTTTGTAATATCACATGAAAAATAATATTGAGAAGTTTAAAAAATTTTATGATTATAAAAAAAAATCAGTGAGAATTTTTTTTAAAAACAATGTTTGAGAAAAATTGAGATTTTGAAAAAGAAAAACCGTGATTTAATAAAAATCTATTTTTTGGAAAAAGAAAAAAGAATATTGAATAAAGTTGATAATTTTGAAAAAAGAATTTAATTTTGAGAAAAAATGATATCTTCAAAAAGAAAATTAAAAAGATTTTTAAAAAAATGTGAAAAATTTGACGAATTTAAAAATGAAAATGAGAGTTTGTATTTTGAAAACATGAATATTTAAGGGTTTACTTAAAACTTTTATTAAGGCAAAAACATACTTTTTACATTTGTAGTAATTGTGGATTGTGTTTAACTTTATTTTGTATATTATTTGATTAAATCTTTATCTTGAATTTAGTAGTTTTATTTGACTAATCTACACAAATTTCTGCTGTGATTTGTTTCAATTTTTGATCTTCTTATGTGTAACATAAGTTACACATATTTCTATTATGATTTGTTTTGAGTTTTTCTCTGCTTATGCGTAAAATGTTCTGATTTAAATATTAAGAACTACGTAGTAGCTTGATCCCAATCTTCCAAACATTAGATACATAGGCAGCCATTCATAATAGATTGTATCGGTGCAGCCGCAATTTTTTTTCCTTCTTGTAGTGTGGATGCATTTTCATCAGGACTACTTGACAATAAGAGTGAGGTGTAGTGCAACTTGTTTATCAAGAGTTCAATCTGCCTATGTGTTTTCACTTGGCTTAAGTCAAGTACAAACTTTTTTAATTTGTAGTAAATGTGGATTGTGTGCATTTTACTAATGAGAATGTATGCTTCTTTAAGTAGGTTATTGCTGTAAAACAATTGGATGGAGATGGGCTCTAAGGAAATAGGGAGGTTTTTTTTTTTTTTTTTTTGTGGAGGTTCTCATTAGAAGACTATCTTCATGGTAAGATGGCAATGCTGCCCTTGTGTAAAAGAAACACAAATTGAGCATCCAAACACACCTAAAATGATATTTAATTATGTTTATGTTCAGGTCCAATTCCTTCCTCTTTGGTGAACCTATAAATCTGTAAGGAACTGTAAGCTTTCCAAACCTTAAATTTATCTTGAATAATTCATATCTTTATCGCTTCATTTATATTTTGTCATAAGGTCAACTTGTAACTCCTCAGAACCCGCTCTGCCGTAAGACATCATGGTGCATGATGGTTCCCAGTAGGTTAAGTACAAATTAGTATAAAGAGTTTGTTAGATATCTTTTATTTTATTTTTATAAATGTTGTTAATAGTCGGTTGGATGATGAATGTATTTGTGAATGTGAATGAAAATAAACAACTTCTAATATATATATATAATCAATGGAGGATACCTTGTTTAGGGGGACATGAAATTCTTGTAGCTTATGGTATGGTGCCCTAATATTAGTTTTATGTTACTAGTATGTAGTAGATAATACTAGGTCCTATATTTTTTTGTATGTGGCTAAAAATGTAGTATATATTACTAGGTTAATTTTTCGACTTTACATGGTCATATTTTGAATTGTGTTTCTTTTACACAAGGGAAAGTATTTTTTATGTATGGTTGTTTTTTGCATTAAGGGATTTTTGTGGCTAAATTTGTATTTGGAGTTCCAATTTTTTAGGAATCTTAAGTCTATGTAAGAACTTTGGAGCTATCAAATTAGCTTGAGTGTGGATTTGTCTTTGTTTTATTAGAGGAGTGTTAGTGTCTGTCATTAAAAAAAATCAAGGGCTATGATTAAAAGAGTTTTTAGTGTTAGCAATTCACACACTCACACACACACACACATTTGTTGGGATTTTTGGTGATTGTTGGAATTTTGAATGAGGTTGATGGAATTCTCTTCCTAGTTGTTGAAATTTGTTTGATAGCTGTTGGGATTTGTAGTAAGGTTTGAAAACTACTATTTGCCGTAAAAATCACATATAGTTACTGATTTTGTGGGATACGGTTATGGAGAGGTTTGAAAAGAAGATTGTTAATGGAAAATCTCAATACCTTTCTTTGAGTAGATTGGCACATCACTCTTATTAAAGCAACCTTATTAAATCTCCCATTGTACTTCGTCCTTATTCAAGTGTCTGAAATCGATGTTGGAGAGGTTGGAAAAGATGAGGCATAATTTCTTATGGTGGGGAGCATACAATAAAAAGAGATTTATGGCAAAAAGCCAAGGGTGTGTTTGGCGCATGATATTAGATAGAATTAGGTGGGATGGAATTTCATTTGGTCCCGTGCAAATTCCATAGGGCATTTAGGAAGGTTGAGATTAGGTGGGATGAAATTACATTTAGTCCCATTAAATTGCATTGGTCCATGCGGGATTTCCGTGGATTTTGAAATCCACTACACATGTGGGCCACACATGGATGCATGTGTTTATCCATGCCATCCATCCATACAAACCCTTTACAGGTGATATTTTGGTTATATGTGTACAAGTGACAGACATCCGTTGTGAATTTGGTTCGTTGATTACAATTCCATGGTCCATCAAGCAGAATTTTACTAAATCCAGTGTTTTTCCCATAGCAAGAATTTATCTCAAACATGGGATTGGATTGCCAAAATACCATGGAATTTCCAGACATACAACATCAATGGAAGCAACTTATAGGTTCTATATATCATCTTTACCATTTCTCTTTTGTTTTGAATGTGTTATGTTTTATTTGGTTGTTTGTAGAAATATTGAGAATAAAAGTATCTCTTAGATTTGTATTTTAATTGATGGGACATAATTATAATGATCACATTTTATTTTTTTTAAAAAGTTTTTAGGGCAAACGATATTCTTTACATTACCTTATTTCATTAGTAGTTAACCTAATTTTGGCTATTTACTATATATGTAGTTCAGTTTCTTATTCAGGCCTATTTAGCATCCAAACACACAAATCGATATTTAGTACAATTTTATATTCTGCCCAATCTTTTGAATTTTGTGAATGAAATTCTTATTAAACAATTGTGTGAATTATTTTTTGAATGACTAGCAAGTGTAAGATTCAAAATAAAAATAAAAATACAAACAAATCTGATGTTATTTTCTTTATTTGTAGATATTCTAGCAACGGACCAAATTCGTCGCCAATATTTTTATTGACGAATACTTCGGGTGGGTTTTTTATATTTTGGCGTTGGGTTTTTAATTTTTGTGATGGATCTTATCCGTTGCAAAACAATTGCGACCGAGAAAACAATGACAAACCAAATCTGTTGTTTATTTGGTTTTGTGACGGATCTGGTTTGTCGCAAATTTGCGATTAGCGTGGTGGCCCATAAAGTTGTTTCTTCACCAACTTATTGGTGAGGGAGTTCACAATGTATAGATCTTCTGGTCTCATCTACATATCCAAGGCCGATTCCTCATCTAGAACATTGTACATTACTTCATCTAATAGACAGACTGTGATGGCACTCATAGGTTTCTCCTTGAGTTCTCTCCAGTCCTCTTCCGATATTTTCTCTGGTTTAGTATCCAACAATGCCTTGCTCAACCCTTGTGACACTATAATATCCTTAACCTTTTGATGCCACAATTGAAATTGTTCTTCCCGTCGAATTGTTGGATATCGAATTTTGACCTTAACATCTTCATTGAATTCCTGAACACCCTTAACTGGATGCTGTTATACCACTATGTTGTAATTCCGAGCCTACAAAAAACCTGGGTAAACCTTAGGTATTAGAAAGTTGGATCTAATATCACTGTCAATTCGTGTTTTTACGGAAGCACGTTCAACAAAGATAAAATAACCAAACAAGTAAATACAAATATGCGATTTAACATTGAAAAATCTTGTGAAAAAAACTACAACAAAAAATGACAAATATTTCCACTATAATCGGAACCTTATAGTTGTGCCACTCACCTTTTTCGATTATAGAAGTAACTTGATGTCCACTTCTAATGCACAACCCAGGAAAAATCCTAGCTCTTTGAGAAAATCCCTTTCTAAGCCCTTACAAGTGTTGGAAACCCTCTTTACCTGCAAAACCCTTGCCCTATGAGAGAAAACATTCATCTTTTCAAGCCCTAATCGTAATTAACCTTAATAATCCCAATTTTTGCAAAACTGCGTAACTAAACCGGAGTCCATCAGTCTAACCTATCGCACTGCCAGTCAGACCGACAAAACCTTGTCAGTCGAACCAACTTGGACCAACAAAACCTGCTCTGCTCTTGAGAAAACACACTCTACCGGTCAGCTATACAGTCTATCAGTCAGAATGGTAGAGTTCTATCGAGCAAAATATAAAGCATCCGCACCACAGGATGTAGGGTTGTAGCACAACATTTTTTGTGGGTCATTTTTTTTTTTTTTTTTTTTTTTTTTTTTTTTTTTTTTTTTAGGAAATGATCATATGAAGACACTACTTGAACAATCTTTTCTTTTCCACCAACATGCATATATGTGTGATATATTAGTCATACAAAAGATTTGCCCCAAGAAGAAGACCACCTGTTGTGAAAATTAGGCCGATGCACTCATTAGATGTGATGAATATTAAATTAACTAACGAAGATGCCCCCAAGGCTTTGCTCAAACTCTAGAAATCGAATTGGCCAAGTGTTGTGAATATACAGTGAAGATGATCCAAAGATGCTGTTGGCATATCTGATGCACTTTTTTTTTTTTCTTTACTTAGAAAGGTAGGAGCACACCCCCTATAACTTTGTTAATTTGAAAAAGAAGATGTATACATCATTCTAGCAGACTCTAAAGAAGAAAACAATGGGACCGCTTGATGCATGGAAAAAAAAAATTAAATTATATAGATGAGCTCTGATTTATGGCATTTGAAATGGTCAAACAAATTTAGAGCAGACTTGTAACAATTACTAAGTAGCCCAAGAAGCCAAAGCTCAACCCTGTTCAAAGGGTTGGTGAGAAAAACACCCCCAACATGCGTTGTAACAATTAGTAGTATCCCAAGCCAAAGCTTAGCCCGTTAAATGGGCTAGTGAGAAAAACCTATAAGAATTACTAGCAGCCTAAGCAAAAGCTTAGCTCCGTGCCGCATGACAACGAGCCTAGCTAGTTTGATAAAGTAAGGAATTTCCCATGCCCACCACAATAGCATGATCATTCTCTATATTATTATGTGATGAGCTTATGAGGCCAACAACAGTCTAGTTATCCTCGAGATACAAGCCGACTCTCATAAGTCCATTGAGACTAAACACATCACTCATGGAATGATCACTTATCTTTTAGGGTAGGCCCGTTGCTACCTACTCCATGTGGTGAGCACATTGAAGTCCCAAATTAATTATCCTAAGCCCCTAAAGTGGTCCATTTGATAGCCAAGGTCATCATTACATAGCATGAGCATAGCATCATGCATCTCACCACAACTCACTAGACTTTGTTTTAGAATCAAGAGTTATTCCATGGAATGTAATTAACAATAATGTTGTACTACCACACCTAGAATATACACGAATCTACAAAATAAAATAGCGCTTGATCTGTTTACCTCTTGACTCTTGTATGTTGGTGAATGCTTCGTGAACAATTATGAAAGAACCTTTACCAAACATGGAACACGTGCAAATCCCAAAATTGGGTTAACACCAAGTCAAAGCTTCGCCGAATATGACATGCTGTTGAGAAAAACACCTCCTAAATACCCTGTAATAATTACTAGAAGCCCAAGCCAAAGCTTATCCCCGCTCAACGTGCTGGTCGGAAAGCATCCCCAGCAGAACCTGTAATAGTTTACTAGCATCCTAAGCTAAAACTTACCTCCATTCACCAGGCTAGTTCTGGTGAGAAAAAAACACCTCCAGTACTATACCTTGTAAAAGTTACCATCAGCCCAAGTCAAAGAAATTTCCATTCAATAAGCTGGTGAGAAAACCACCTCCAGCATACCTTGTAACAATTACATGTAGCCAAAGCCAAAGCTTAGCCTCATTCAACGGGCTTGTGACAAAAACACTCGGAGCAACCCTTGTAATAATGACTAGCAGCTTATTTGCTTAGCTCCATTCAACGGGTTGGTGAGAAAATACTCCAGCATACCCTATCACAATTACTAGCAACAGAAATATAAGTAAAAGCTTCACCCCGCTCAATGAGCTAGTGAGAAAAACACCTCTAGCATATACTCTCTAAAAATTACTAGCAGCCTAAGCCAAAGTTTGGACCTGTTCAACAAGCTAGTGAGAAACCCTGACCATACCTAATTCACATGCACAAATGAATTCTTTCTGAAAGGGGAAGAAAAGCATCTGATCATCTTAAGAGAAGTGATATATAGGAACAAGGTAAAGAGGAAATTTCTTCTGTACAGCAAGCCCTGGAGCTTCAGCCATGTCCAGATCTTCCTTATTTGCGCCCCCAGGCAACTCCCAATCAAACCAATATAAAAGGTTCGCAAGAGCAAGCTCAATAACATGGGTAGCAAATGACATTCCAGGGCAACCTCTCCTCCCTGCGCCGAAAGGAATATATTTAAAATCTAATCCTTTGAAATCAATTGGGTTATTGGTAAATCTCTCTGGGAGAAACTCATTTGCATTTTCCCATGATTTTGGCTTCCTTCCAAGGGATCATGCATTGATCAAAACCCTTGTTTTTGGAGGGATATGGTAGCCTTGTAGTGTCACGGCTGATGTGGATTCGAATAGAACGAACAGTGCCGCAGGAGGGTGAAGTCGGAGTCTCCTTGATTATGGATTTCAAGTAGTCCATTTGAAGAGGGTCATCCTCTTCCATCTTTAGTTTTCTGCCAACCACATTTCTTACCTCTGCTTAAGCTTTCTCCATCACATTGGGATTCTTCACAAGTTCTACCATGGCCCATTCCAAGGTGGTTGATGTGCTTTCGACTCATCCAACGAACATGTCCTAATGAGGAAAAAGAAAAAAAAGAAAAAAAGAAAAAAGAGGATAAAACAAGAAAGCATGTGAGTGATTTAGTCTAACAATCATCCACATGAATTTGAAGGTTTCGAGTGGTTATACATTGTTTATTGTTTATTTATTTATTTATCATGAGTTGTGTACCAATGTATATTGAGCCCCATCATGATAACAGGTCCACATACATATACAATTATTAAGTAGGTCACACCATATAAAATAATATAAAACTATTTCAAAACATCCAAAGTCACCTGGTGGCCCATATAGGCATCCAACTTTCATGGTAGGGTATAATACCTTTTGGACCAATTGGATGCCATAAACGCACTGCAGTGTGCCACATATCTAGGCTCTTGTAGAATAATCTTACTCTACAAGGACAAATAGATCGAAACTTTTATAACCAACTGGTTGGTCGCTATGTTACGGTCCAAACATCGCTGCGCCTGGTCTCTATGGTATTGGGTGGTAAGATTCATCTCCCTTAAGGCTACAATGGATGTCCACTTCATCCACATCCCTAGAGAGGGAAACGTAGTGGCGGATGGGCTCGCTAGTTTGGGAAGTGGTTCGCAATCTAATCGAGAGTTCAGGGCATTAGGAGATCTCCCTCCCTCCATTAGAGGCCTCCTATTCTTAGATAGAGTGGGCCTTGGCTCAATTCACGAGAGCTAAGCGCCTTTATGATAGGAGGGGCAATCTCCTTTTCTTGGTAGCCCCTCCCGAATGTGTTTTCTTTCTTTTCACTCCTATAACTCTTTGTTCCTATGAATGAAATGTTACTGGTTTTTTTTTTTTATAAAAAAAATTGTTACGGTCCAAATGGTAGATAAGTTCCAAGCAAGCTCTGATGTGGGGTTGATGTCTAACCTATCCAAGTAGTTGCACCTACTACCAGGATCACCTAATGCAAACATCAACTTGATTTACTTATTAGGTTGACTAAAACATAGAAAACAATGGATAACCATTAAAAAAATGCAGGTGTAGACCTCCCGAGGGATAGATTAAACTAATTTTGCACAATGTGATTCTTTTGATGGGGCCAATGCTGATAATGGGTTCATTGTTGTGCATTTGTATCCTTTTAAATGGCACACTATAAATGACTTATTGTCAATTTGAACTATTCACTCATTCACACAATTAGGAACAAACCATGATGCAAAAATTATGCTAATTAGGTAATCCTAAAATTCTGATCAATAGCATGAAAATAGATAGTCAAGATTGACCACGGAAAGAAATGGGTCTAATCATTATCTTGAAACATCTAGTGGATAGATATCACTTTGTAATTCTTGTGCTTCTAAAGTAATACTTTGATTTGATAATTCTAACCATATAATTTATGGCTTGTAAATAAAGGAAAGGTTGTAACAAATTGGCCACATTCAAAGGGTTAGAATCATCCAGTTGGTGTGATTCTTGTACCATGCCTTGCTTCTAGTTATATGAATGAATGTGTAGTTCAATCAACAATAGGATGTCATTCCGTGCACTCTGTTTAAAAGGTTTGGGGAATGGTGGGAACTTCTTTGTAACTTTTTATTTTGAAAGCTAAATTAATAAAAACTTTGTATTCCGTGTGTAATGCAGTTACTGGTTGACTAGTATGTACGCATTCGAAAAAGATGAAGTTGTGATCCATTCTCAACGTGAGAGGGACTCTAGCAAATGTATGTGTATTTATAGAAATGTTTGTACAACTGTATACATCACTAAATCTATCATTTCTTAATTATTTATCAATTACATAGTTGTATAGTTCTCAATTATCTATCAATAATAGCAAGAGATAATCCTATAACTACTTGATTGATTTTACAAATTCTTGATTGATGGCATTAAATAGAGAATGGTCCCTTTCCATATCATACCCCCTCAAGCTGTCAGGTGGTTGGAAGAACACCCCCAATAACAATGCTTTAGTGAAGATGTTGTCGAACTGGTCATGAGTAGAGACAAAATTCGTAGGCAATGTTATAAAAGAAACCTTCTCTTGAACAAAGTGATAAATTAATCTCTATGTATTTTGTGCAAGCATAGAAAACAAGATTAATAGACATGTAAAGAAAATTCAAATTATCATAATACAATAAAGGAGTTGTTGAATGAATCTCAATTTCCTGAAGAAGAAAACCTATATATGTTAATTTAGTCGGAGTAGATGCCATAGCACAATACTCAACCTTGATACAGTTATGTGCAATAATATTCTGTTTCTTAACAGAATAGGAGATGGAGTTGGCACTAAGAAAAATACATTAGCTTGTGGTAGATCTACTAGTAGTGGGATAGTCAACCCAATCGGCATCAGAAAAGCCAAAGACATGAATGGTGCTTTGAGAAAGAATTTGTATGCCAAAGTCCAAAGTCCCTTTAATATAACGAAGAGTTCGCTAAATCGTATGAAAGTCAGTAAAGGCGGGAGTGTGCATAGACTGAAAGAGCTTGTTAACTATAAAGGCAAGATCTAGACAGGTTAAGGTAAGATATTGAAGACAAGTAAAGGTAAGATATTAACAACCTCTAACAATATGATAGATGATAATTGTGTAATAATGTATATTTAACCTCAATTTTGCACTAGTTTCCCTTGCATTTGAATGATAAATTAGCCTAATTAGATGAATTTTCAATGACCAGAAGATTGATGTAGTTTATGATAAACTGAGCTAATGATGGAGAATTAAAGCCCAGAAAGACATGAAGATAGAGCAATTGAAGTACTAGAGAAGTGAAGATTGAAAATCAAGAGAACCAAGAGCTTCGAAAGAAGATCACAAATCAAGTGTTTTGAATTCAAGTGAAGAAACAAAGATCTCGATCAATCGATCAGAGATTTTGATCGATTGAGTGACCTTCGATTGGACTCGATCGAAAGTCGATCGGTCAAGTAAATTTAGGAATTAAAACAAAAGTTGTTGGATGCTTTTTGATACATTCGATTCGATAAAATGGAGGTTTCGATCGATCAAGAATTACCAGATTTTTGAATTTGCTTGCTGAACGTTATTTAGCATGTTCAATTTGATCGAAAAGGAGGTTTTGATTGATCAAAGGATTTCGATTGGATTCAATTAATCAGAGGTTTCAATCAATGGTGCACGTAAAGTTGTGTAAGTGTGTAAGTTTCAAAGTCGGTAGAAGTAAAAGCTATTTAAGGAGGTCTCTAAACATGATTAGAGTATACCTAGGGTTCCACACACACGCACACACACACACACACACAGAGAGAGAGAGAGAGAGAGAGAGAGAGAGAGAGAGAGAGAGAGAGAGAGATCTTTGTCTTCTCTTACTTATTGTCTAACCTTGGGTTCTAGTTTGTTTTTTTTTGTTTTTCTATTTGAAATTTCATTTATGGTTGACTAATCTCTTAGCTAAGGCTAAGGGGTGAACCTTTTAATGGATTCTTATTGTTAATTCATTTTTAATTCCAATATTATGAATTAATTGATGAATTGAGATTGTTTTGATTGAATTCATGGTATTGGTAAAAGTTTTAGTATATAAGATCCCTTGATCTATTGTTAACTCCGGGTACAATAGATGCTCTGAATTTCCTACAATCAATTACTTAGCTTTTCATGAGAAATCAATCAATTGAGATTCATACCTTGTTTGGATATTATAATTAGTTTAACACTTTATCTTCCGATTGAAAGGAATTATTATTCGATTCTAATTGAATTATTAATTTGAATTGAAAAATTGGCATTAAGGATTGATTAAAAGTGAATCCCTGGATCTTTAGTTGTCATTTATTGTTGTTTCTAGGCAATTTTAAATTTACCCTAGCACAACAATCCCGATTCTATTAGCTTTCTAACATAGTTTTACCCTCTAGTCCTCAGTGGATTGACGTAAGACTTTTTGTGTACTTTACTACTTCGCTATCTACACTTGTGTGTGTAATCACAATCGCTGAATTGTAGCAAGTTTTTGGCGTCGTTGTCGAGGACTACGTTTAAGAACACTTTAAGATATATTTTGTTTATAAAATTTTTGTTTTTAGGTTAGTTTTTATTTTTATTTCGTTACTAACATCATTTTCTTTTTCTGTAGGGTTTTTTCAATCGCGTGTCATCATCTCGGTAATATCCTTCCCTTATCTCTTTTAGTAGCTTTCTTACATAGTTGTTTATGTGTTTTTGTGTGTTTTCATATTCATCGTCATGTTAAAAAATATTTAATACTTGTGAATCAACTGGAACTATGGATGAGAACGAACTAGACTAAGATGAAAACAAAGTGATCAATGTGCCGCTGGTTAGGACACCACGTGATTACTTACAACCTAGAAGAACAACCACATTGTCTTATATGGTTTTTCTTGTGAATGCGATCAACGTTGATTTCAAACTTAGAGTTATTCAATTTCTTCTGAAATTCCATGGGCTTGATTCTGAAAGTCCAAATTTACATCTCAAAGAATTCAATGAGATTATCGCTACCTTGCATTAAAACAACGTCTCTTAAGATATTGTGAGATTGAAATTAGTTTTCTTCTCCTTGAAGGAGAGGGCCAAATCATGGTTACATTCTTTGAGGCTGAGATCCATTGGGACGTGGGATTAGATGATCAGTTAATTCCTTAAAAAGTTTTCCAATGTTCACAAAACCTTGAGATAGAACATCATGAACTTCTCCCAAAAGGAGCGAGAATGAAACCTTTTTTCTAATGTTGAGAATGGTTCAAGGAACTTTTGCTTGCCTGCCCACATAATGGCTATGAAATATGGTAACTAATTAGATTTTTTTATTTTTATTTTTTTTAACAATGGTTTGAGTTCAAACATGTGCCAATTTGTACAGATGATGTGTAATGGCGAGTTCATGACTAAGGATCCCAATGAGGCTTGGATTATTTTGCTCTTCTAGCTGAGAATGCCTAATCATGGGACACATCTAATAAAGAGAATAATTCCAAGTTTGTGACCAAGGAGGAAGGAGGAGTGTATATACGCAAGGAGGATGATGATGTGCATGCAAAGATAGTGGGTCTCACTTGAAAGGTAGAGGCCATGGAATTAAGGAAGGTCAGTGTGGTTAAAACCAATGAAGTCACTAAAAGTGCTTGTATTATATGTGAGAGAAATGCACACTTTACTAAGGATTGTCCTACAATCCTTGCATTTAAAGAAGTGTTACATGATTAAGGCAATGCCATGAATACTTAGCAGAGGCCTTTCACTGTCCCGATCTCGAATACGTACAATTCTAATTGGCAGAACCAACCCAACTTCAGTTGGAGAAACGAACCTACTGCCAATGTAGGCAATAATCCTCAAGGGCTCTCTACTAGCACCCCTTATGTGCCCCCACTGAAGAAGACCTTAGAAGGTATTTTGTAAGCATGCATGCGTGGACAAACGGAAATTAATCAGTCCACCATACAAACCTTACAAGAGCTTAAAACTTCAATTGAGAGAATTGAATCTCACCTCAATGTTCAGGAAAAATGGACTTTTTCAGCCCAACCGCAATAGAATCCCAAAGGACAATACGAGATGCTGATCCTAATTCTTTCAACCTACATGTCAAGCATGCTACATCTATTAGCACCCTTAGAAGCGGAAAAATAATTAATAAAAAAAATTCTAAAGAAGGTTGAAAAACTTGAGGAATCTGACAAATCTAAGGGTGATAACAAGTTTAGCGATGTTCATCATGAAAAAGAACCTGAGCTTAGTCACGAGGTAGTAGCCCCGTTCCCCCAACGATTGCTCTCATCTAAACCTCTGGATAACAATCAAGACATTTTGGAGGTTTTCAAACAAGGATCAATATACCATTTTTGGATACCACCAAACAAATACCTACATACACTGAGTTTCTTAAGGATCTTTGTATGGTGAAGCGAAAGCTTAACCAACAAAAGAAGGGCTTTTTTTTTATTATTATAGAATAAGTGTGTGTTATCATCAAACAAAACTCCCCCAAAATATAAAGATAAGGGTAGTCCTACCATCTCTTGTATTATAGGGGTCTTTCAGATTAAACAAGCACTTATAAACTTCAGGGCAAGTGTCAATCTCATACCCTACTCGGCATATGAACAACTAGAACTTGGTGAATTAAAACCCACCAAGATAACTTTACAACTAATTGTTCATTTTATGAGGATACCAAGAGGGGTAGTTGAGGATGTGTTGGTATAAGTCAGAAATTCTACTTTTCAGTAGATTTCATTATCTTGGATATACTACCTATGATGAATGCTAGCACTCAGATTCTGATCATCATTGGACATCCATTCTTGAAAACTTCAAATTCCATGATCAATTGTAGGAATGTAGTCATGAAATTGTCCTTTGGCAATATGACATTGGAATTGAATGTTTTTAACATGTGTAAACAACAAGGGAATGATGATGAGGTCTATGAGATAAACATGATAGATACACTTGTGGATGATGAGCTCCTTTTAAACTTATTTTCTGATTCCTTAGAAGCGTGTTTGACTCACTTCATTTATTCTAATGATAACATGATTTTTGATTTAGTGAATGCTTTGCTTGATTCCAATACAATGCTTGAGACTAATCGGTGGAGGCCTCATTTTGAAACACTTCTCTCTATCCATTTTAAACCTTTACAATCTACTATTGAAGCACCGAAGCTTGACCTGAAACTTTTGCCTTCCAATCTTAAATATGCATATCTGAGTTAAGGAGATACTTTTCCTTTGGTGATTTCATCCGACCTTGATAAATATCAAGAGAGTAAGTTGATTGATATTCTCAAAGAATACAAGAGTGCCATCGGATGGGCGATGGCAGGCCTCGTGCATACTACAACATACATCAAACTTCCTACAGTTGATGTGTAAGGAATTTTCTTCATTTCTTGTTTTTCTTTCTCACTTGTGAAACTTTGCTCACTACTTAACTTGAAGTGACCTACAAGTGGAGAAATGATAGGTTTCACCTTGTCCATATGGAATATTTCAAATACTTTCTTAATGTATCTTTCTTGTGATATAACCAAAGCTTACCGACCTTCCTATTACAAGAGATCTTCTATGCCCAAAAATTATTTTGCGGATCCTAAGTTCTTCATGGCAATGGACTTAACTCCATTTTTAACCTATCAATTTTGTCAATATCTTGACTAACAATTAACATATCATCAATATAGAGCTAAACAATAATATAATTACCATTAGAAATTTCTTAGTAAATATACAATGTTCTGAAGTGGTTCTCTTATACCCATGATCCACCATAAATGAAATAAACTTTTTGTCCCATCGCCTTTGGGCCTATTTAACCTGTATAGGTTCTTCTTTAAATTACAAACCATGTCCTCCTTACCTTTGACTTCGAAACCTTCTGGCTGCTCCATATATATCTTCATTCAAACTACCATGAAGGAATGTTGTTTTGACATTTAGTTAGTTAATCAATGTTTATGTTCATGCTTGTAGGCAAACCGAATACAAGCCGGATGGATGACATTTTCACCATAAGTGAAAAAAATCTCATCAAAGTTAATGGCCTTCTTTTGCCCAAATCCTTTCACAACCAACCTTGCCTTATAAATTGGTTGTGATCCTTTCTTTCCAGTCTTTAACCCGAATATCCACTTCTTCTTGAATACTTTCTTGTCCTTTGGAAGCTTCACCAAGTCATAAGTGTAGTTCTTATGCAAAGAATCCATTTCCTCCTGCATAACTCTTAGCCACTCCCCTTTATTGTCATTGGTTTGAGCTTTTTCATAGTTTGTTCACCCCCATCAATAAGCATGCCATACTCGTGAGGTGGGTACCTCTTTGATGGTTGGCTTCCTCTAGTAGACCTTAATTGAGGCTCGTCTGGTGGCTCTTGAGGGTGATGCTCCCCCTGTTCTTCACCAACTCTCTCTTCTTGGCCTTGCACATTCCCCCATCATTATCCATCATGGGAGGAGGAGCTGGATCTACATCAATAAAGTCTTTAACACTAGGCTAAGGCTTTTCAACTTTTTCAAAGTTATCAATTATTTGGTCTTCAAGAAAGACCACATCCCTACTTCTGATCGTCTTCTTGTCAATTGGATCTCATAATCTATGGCTGAATTTTTCATCTACAGAGCTTACGAAGATACACTGTTTTTCCTTGTCATCAAGTTTAGACCACTTATCATTGGGAACATGTACAAATGCTTGGCAACCAAACACCTTTAGGTGTTCATAGGAAATATTTTTTCCAATACATACCCTTTCTACAACATTTCCATTTAGAGGAGCTGGTGGAGATATATTAATTAAGTAACATGCAGTGTGCATAGTTTCCCCCGGTGGGATTCCTTATGGATATTGTCTAAATACCTAGTCTTGGTCCCTTCTTGGATAGGAGGAGTGTACTACTTTGTATATCACCGCATAATGCGTTTAGACCCATCTTCATGGCCCATGTGCATCATTGTATGCTTGGATGACACTGTGTGTTTGGTTATGATTGTGTCATTGGGCATTGCATGTTGCCCTCCTGAGGGACGTAGTATTCCCTCTTAAGCATGTTGGATGCTTGGAATTGATGCATAGTTGACGGTGTGATTCATGCATATGGCATTGCATAACATATGAGCATTATCACCCTCGCTTCATCAGAGTTGTAGCCTCCACAGATACATCGTGGATGGCCATGTTTGGACACCGAAAATGTTACTTGAGCATACCGGGTGCATAAGATGCCCATGGGTGAAATTTCCAAAACTTCCATTGTACCAAGGATCTGCTCCAGCGCCGTGACCGGGTGGAATATATGAGCGCAAGAGGGCCTTATACCGTTAGGCCGCGACTCCCACTGTCGTGTAGTCGATTGGATAGGAGTGTGGCCTTACTCGCTTGATGTAAGGGGGTATTGCTTGGCTGAGTCTGACCAGCTCGTGAATGGGTCCGCTACCGTCAGGTCTTGATGGTGATTGGTTGTCCACAGGCGGGTAGTGAGGTCTCTTACGCTCGTTTAACTGTGCGAGGTCTGTAGAGCGACAGTCATCCAGTAGTGTAATGGACCCCGGTGATTTTCTTATGATAGAAATGTACTTGATATGTGGATTAGATATGAGCACTGACATTACTTCACATTGCATTTGTATCGGCTGTGTAAGCCTCATAATGCATTACAGTACTCATTGCATTACAGTACTCATTACATTATATAGCCTTGGTATAGCTTCCTGCATGATCATACTGCCTTGGTATAGTTTCTTGCATTCATGATAGCCTTAGTAAGGCCAGTGGTATTGGTATTGATCATGACTCCCTTCTGCATTCTTTATCTTCTTCTGAGCACTATTATCACACACTTACACCACCCTCTAAGCTTCTATAAGCTTATGCACGATTGATGCGTACAGGAGATCCTAGGCAGGCGTCGTAGCAGAGCGTGGAGTAGAGTTGAGCTTGAGGACTCCAGTGTTACTGACTCTTTTCTCTCTTTTCCCATTATCTTATGTATGTCCTTTCGGACCTGATGTAAGCTTGTAAAAGTTTAAATTCTTAGTGGATTTTGTGATGTGTATCCTTTGTTACTTCTAGATGTACTTGCTGTGATCTTGGGTATGCTCATATTGGTAATGATTATACTGTTATAAAAATTATCCTTGTAGGATCCCAGGATCGGAACCTACCTCAGGAGCCGAGAATGGGGTACTACGGAGGCTGTTGCGGCCAGAACGGCTATCGAGTTCCTTGTGAGTCCGGTTACTGAGTCTGGGGCGTGAAAGGAGTTGGTATCAGAGCATAGCAAGTAATTGTTGGAATAACTTGAGATAGTATCACATATTTGCTGCGAGCTTGGGACAAAAAGTGTCCCGAGTGCGTTTTCCTCGTTCCGTTTGAGCCTTCAAGGATTTTAATTCCTAGGTCTCCTTCACCTTTGTTCTCTCTGTAGACCATGCCGTCTAGTCGAGGTGCCCATGATTGTGACGCCCGTGGCCGTGGTGCCCATGGACATGGTTCTCATTCCGCTCCAGTGATCCGAGTGACTTTTGTTCCACCACCTAAGATTCTTATTTCCCCTCTGGAGCCTGCCGTACCTATTCCTGAGGATTCCGCCGTACCTGTGCCTCCGCTAGAGGCCAATGCTACCCCTGCTTATCTAACGATTCCTGTAGAAGCTGAGCATCTCCAGCAGTTGATGCAGCTCATCACTAATGTTCTTCAGACCCGTCAGCCCGTTCTCGAGATGTCCGGACAGGCAGAACAGGAGCGTACGAGTCCTCTTTTGTGAGATTCAACTCTGCAGCATGCTCCGTTGGAGGTATTTTTACTTCATGGCGAGGCCGAGTGGACCAGTTCGCAGAGGGATCATGATCAGAGGAGAGGCCGGAAGAGGCAGACCCCCTCTAGTAGCTCTCGGCAGCGTCGACAGCGGCAAAGATGAGTAGCTTATCGAGCCACCAGATCATCAGCATCACATGCAGTAGCTTCTTCATCATCATTAGCATCGCAGGTTGCTTCATCTTCCAGCCCCTTTTCTGGAGTTTACTTTGGTTGTGGGCAGACGGGACACCGTAGGCGAGAGTGTCCCCATCAGCAGGATGGACCTTCGCAGCGACCGCAGTAGCAGCAGAGACCGCATATGCAGAGTAGACAGACACCTCCCCAGCCACCTCAGGCTTGATTTTGCACGACTCATCAGAACCCTTAGTTATTAGGAGAGTTGTTATAGGTATTCTCATTGTCTCCGTAAGTAAGTCTTGTGTTTTAGGTGTATCGCACCCTTTTTGTATCCAAGGGCTTTTGTTCACTCAGATTGCTATTAGAGTCTATCGTAAGGGATTGTCAGTATCGACATTTTTGGAAAGATCGTTGTGTTAGGCCGATGATAATATCATGTTCTATTTTGGTTGGTGAGATGCTCTTGCCCGCTGAATAATTTTGTATTGCCGATGTCGAGCTTGTTTTGTTTCAAGGCAGTATTCCTAGTTAGGGATGGTAGGCCAGATTGCTAGTTTTGTGGCCGAATGTGACGCTTGCCAGCCTGTCAAGGCCGATCCTCTGAGACCCTCTTAGTACCTTGCAGTCGTTGAGTGTTCCAAAGTGGAAGTGAGAGAGTGTATTAATGGATTTCATCGCAGGTTTACCTAGATTAGGGAGCGTTATCCTCATTTGTTCGATGATTGATTGCTTTTATTGCCTCATCTTGTGATTGATGATTGTGATATATATATATATATATATATATATATATATATATGATGTTATGCATTTTGTTGTCTCGATTTTGTCAATTTCGAGGACGAAATTTCTTTGTTGGTGGGGAGGATTGTGAGACCTGACCCGAGTCTATATGTGTGCATGTGCGTGTGTGAGTATGCATCTCATTCATCATGGACTCGCGGTCCTACCAGTCAAATTTCGGTGACCCACGACCATCGGGTAGTGTTTGTGTCATCCTTGAGTTTGGTCATGTAAACCCTACTCGGATTGACCGGAGACCTATGTCATTGCGACTGCATCGTCGCCGCGTCTTGCGCATAAATCCGATATGTAGATCAAAAGTTGTGTACATTTCATTGTATGACCCTTAATCATGTGGCCCCCTTAAGTGTCATGCATGTGGACCCCACTCCTCTTGGCACAAGTTCCCATGCAACACTATACACACCACTAAAATTCTATAGCTAACACTACCCACCCCACACATACCACCCAAAAGCCTACTCTACCCTACAACCTTATTTTCTCCTCCCATAGGTAATTATTTCTTTTCTTACAAACAAATGATTTCTCTCTCTCTCTCTCTCTCTCTCTCTCTCTCTCTCTCTCCTTACCTCTCTCCCTCCTTCTCATTCTCTCCATGGCCAGCAAATCTCCCATTTTCTCCAGCCCCTTCTTTCCCTAATCTCTCTAAATCCATCCATTTCAATATCATCTCATCCATTGATTTCCCTTCCTTGGAGCTAGAGGAGCAAGGAGACCTAGATTTTTGTAAGAATCAAGGTGGGTGCTCTTCGATCCTTCTTCATTTCTTTCTTAGGAGCTTGTGGGACCTATCAAGTGGTGATGGAGGTCCCTCATGTCTCCATGGTTGAGGCCAATGACCCTTTTTCCTTGCATGCATGATCCATGGATGGGGCCACTCTCCATGGACCCCATCATGGCATTTTTCTTTGATGCATGTCATTTTCCTCTCTTGTGGCTGGATTATTTTTATTTTTCATTATTCTATTCTTGATTTCCTGATGTGTGTGGCACACTTAGTGGCTCCGGAATATTCAGACCGTCCAAGCAAAGTGGACGCCCATGGTTGTCCATTCCTTGGACGTTGATACTCTATTTGCTCCATTTTGGGCATATGCAATGGGTTTCATAAAGGGGGTATGGCCTGGATGTTTGTGGGGCCCATTAAGGTGGATCTTAAAACAAATTTTGTGGGGTATTTTTCCATTTAATCAGTGGTTATGTTCAGTTATTTTCAGACATACCTTGCTGTCCAGAAAAATTCTGGACTGTTTTTGGGTTATTTTTGGCATAGATTATGGACTGATTTAGAGGATGTTTTACCTCAAATATTTGATTATTTCTGGAGGTGTAGACCCCACCTAGAAGTATGTTGAATTTCACCTTCATCCATCCATATTTGATCACCCAAAAGAGTGGGCCAAGGAGGGTGGATAGTCCAGATTTTCTGGATTGTCTAGCAACCGTGCTTGCTGTACAAACATAATTATCAGTCTGTTTCTGAAATGGTTGGCCACATTTGTGGACCCTACCTTGTTGTATAATTGTGTAGGGATTTTGGTCTTACATTTTCATAAAATTTGGCAGACCTGGGCCTACTCTAATAGGGTGCACAAATCAGGGGCAGCAGCATTGTTTCAGCAGCAGCATTGTTTTAGAAATACCTTGCTGTCCATAAATTGTAGGAGTTAAATAAAATACTTTTACTATCCAAAAATTTTAAAATTTTGCAGAGAGGTTTCCCACCCATGGTAGGACCTACCTACAAAATTTTAGGGGCAATGGACCCCATTTGGGCATCCAAAAGGGTGGGCCAATATAGTGGGCTACCAGAAATTTCTGCTATGCAGTCCAGCAGCATAGTTCCATAAAAATAAATTTTTAAAAAATATTTTCTAGAAGGAGGGCCATATTTCTGGGTCCCACCTTGTTTTGGGCTTGATGAGGGACCTTGGGTCCAAATTTTAGGAATTTTGGAGGCCCAGAACCCACCCATTTGATGGCCCAAATTCAGGACAGTTATATTCCGGCAATATTTCACCCTGTACAGATTGTATTCTTTAAATTAATTAAAATACTTATGAGTATCCAAAAATTATGAAAATTTATAGGGAGGTGGTACACTCATGGTGGGACCCATCTACTAAATTTTAGGGCCAATGGACCCCTATGCACACTGTGGAAAGGCACGGACTGGCCCACCACGTTGGGACGTCCGGGCCAGTCCGATTTTCTGGACAGATTATTTCATTCAAATTAATTAAATTATTTCTAGATGTCCAAAAATTCTGAAATTTTGTGGGGTTGTGGTCCACCTATGGAAGGATCATCCTGAAAATTTTTAGGGCCATCAGGCCCTTAGACTGACTGTGATATGGCCTGTAAATTGGGTTAGTTTTGGGCCAAATATCCAAGCCTGTAGGACAACCCACCATGAGATGCCCTACCTTGGGCTACTGGGCCTGCATTCTAACGGCATGACCCACTTGAAATAAGTGTTGTATATCCCCATTATTATCTGGTGGGACCCACTGTGATATGTGTGGGTCACTATGGGTCAGTAACCCATTTAAATTAAATAAATTTCTGGACTTCAGCAGGCCCAGAAAGTAGGTGGGCTGGAATTCCAGCAATGGGCCCAAATTTGTGCATAGTTGATCTTTTGGAGCCGTGGCGGCCCAACATATTTAAGGGAGTGTTGTACACACTCTTTGTCCTCCTTCCTTAGATATTTTGGGCTTAATTAGTGCCCCTTGAGGCCCACTTTTGTGGTGATTTGTGGGCTAGCCTTAACCAGAATTTTTTTTATAGCTTTATAGGCCCAATGGGCTGGAAACCTATCCCTTGAGCCCAAGATTGTGTAAGGCTGACCTTATTGATTCATGGGCCCAATGGGCCGTCTACAAGCTGATCATATGCATTTATTAGCCTTGATGCCCTCATAAAATGCTTAATGGTGGGCTGACTTGCAAGGCCCACATAAATGTATATTGTGGAGGGCCTTGCTAATTCTTTGGGCTGGTGTGGCAAGGCCCACACTGTCAGTATAGGCCTTGCCCATGTGTATTCTCGGGCTTACGGGCTGCCCTCAAGTCCACCATAATGTATGAATTGAATGACTTTTGTTTGGGCCATTTCTTTTGGGCCCATTATGTGATATATTATATGCATGTTTGTGTTAGTAAGTAGGCCTTGTGGACTTAGTTCTTTTGGATAGGCCCATTGATCTTGGGCCTATACTCTCCTATTTATTGTGATGGGCTTAGGGGCAATAATACATAAGAGGTTGGGCCCTTAGGCTACCCACTAAACTGACCCTGTGCTTGGGCCAAAAGTGAGACCCAACTCACTTGTTTTAAATGTGAAACTTGCCCGTGTAAATGAACTACTGGGCTACCCATGAAGCCCATCACAACATGTGGAATTATGACCTTTGTGGTTGGGCCCAAACCTTACTTAAGGGTCCACTATATGGCCTATGAGTTGGGCTTGGTGTATAGCCCATTAGGCCATGCATTGCTTGGGCTTTAGACCTTACATTATATGAGTAGGGGCGGGCTACCTCTTGGAAACCAGTTGAGGTTGGATGTCCTCATGGGTGATCCTAAGGTAGGCCCATAGGTTTCTCTATGGATGGTTAAAGGCCCACCATAGACCCTAGGCCATTTGTTCAAGGTTCAATGTGTATGTATGTGGAACCTACATTAACGCATGATTAGTCCAGGCCGTTCAAGCCTTGGATCGCCCGATTATGGAAGCACTCTCTGCCTTGGGTTGCTGCTGGATTCACAATCCAGTAGCAGGCCCACTTGATCTTTTCTTGATGTATACACACCCTCCATCTGGCGGGGACCCCTGTGAATATTGTTGGCCTTCATGAGATCATTCCCACTTATTTGACTAATTTCTGGGCTTTAGCAGGCCTAAGAAGCTGAGTGGGCCGAACGTTTATCAAGGGGCCTCAAATGTACATTGTTATGGTTGAAACTTTATTGGACATGAGACCCACCATATTGAGAACTTGCATACATGTTGCAGCTTGGGTTTTGTTATAATCTTTGGGCTTAATCAGTGCATTCTTATGGGTCACCTTTACTGATCACATGAGGACCCCATCTTAGATCAGGTTTTTAGGGCATCCCATGAGCCCAGAGTGGGTTGGGACGTCCCAGCTTGGCCCAATCATATATTGGGCCAGCTTCCACCATTTTGATGGACTTGTGGGCTAAGATAAGGATAGTATTGGGTCCTTGGTTGCCCACTTAAATTGCTAGTTATTGGGCTGATGTAGTTGAGCCCATTTCATCATCCAAACTTAAACTTATTTTGGGCTGTATATTGTGTATGCGAGCTGCCAACCAAGTCCAACTTAATGCATGGATTCTATGTCCATTGGGAATTGAGCCTTGGGCCTTAATTTTCATCTTGGGGCCTATGTTGTTAAAAGTTGTATTATATCTTTTTATGGCCTATTATGAGAAATGTATGTATGTGGTTACCTGTGTTCTTATCTTGAATGTAAGGCCTTGGGCCTTGTATCCATATAGTTCGTGGTTGAGATGCCTCTTAGGGAATGGTGGTTAAATGTCCCCATTATGGACCCCTCTAGGCCCGATTGTATCTAAATGTGATTAGATGCTCATCTTAAACTCTTGCTAGACTCACTTCTATGTTACTTAGACATGTAGTTGTATGCTTAGTCTTGTGGGCTAGTCCAGGTAAATGGGCCCCCACTAGAGGTGGGATTCCTTATGGATATTGTCTAAATAGCTAGTCTTGGTCCCTTCTTGGATAGGAGGAGTGTACTACTTTGTATATTGCCACATAATACGTTTAGACCCATCTTCATGGCCCATGTGCATCATTGTATGCTTGGATAACACTGTGTGTGTGGTTATGATTGTGCCATTGGGCATTGCATATTACCTTCCTGAGGGACGTAGTATTCCCTCTTGAGCATGCTGGATGCTTGGAATTGATGCATAATTGATGGTGTGATTCATGCATATGACATTGCATAACATATGAACATTATCACCCTCACTTCA
Source organism: Magnolia officinalis (assembly GCA_021015155.1). Taxonomy (NCBI): domain Eukaryota; kingdom Viridiplantae; phylum Streptophyta; class Magnoliopsida; order Magnoliales; family Magnoliaceae; genus Magnolia; species Magnolia officinalis. The sequence goes on from JAJHSJ010000003.1 coordinate 19,759,571, forward strand.
TCAGGGTTATAGCCTCATCAGGGTTTGAACACCGGAAATGTTACTTGAGCATACCGGGTGCATAGGATGCCCTTGGGTGAAATTTCCAAAACTTTCATGGTACCAAGGATCTGCTCCAGCGCCGTGACTGGGTGGAATATATGAGCGGACGAGGGCCTTATACCATTAGGTCGCGACTCCCACTGTCGTGTAGTCGGTTGGATAGGGGTGTAGACTTACTCGCCTGATGTAAGGGGGTATTGCTAGGCTGAGTCTGACCAGCTCGTGAATGGGTCCGCTACCGTCAGGCCTTGCTGGTGATTGGTTATCCATAGGCGGGTAGTGAGGTCTCTTACACTCGTTTGACTGTGCGGGGTCTGTAAAGCGGCAGTCATCCAATAGTGTAATGGACCCCGGTGATTTCCTTATTATGAAAATCTACTTGATATGTGGATTGGATATGAGCACTGACATTACTTCGCATTGTATTTGCATCGGCTATGTAAGCCTCATAATGCATTACAGTACTCATTGCATTACAGTACTCATCGCATTACAATACTCATCGCATTACAGTACTCATCGCATTACAGTACTCATCAAAATACAGTACTCATTGCATTATAGTACTCATTACATTATATAGCCTTGGTATGGCTTCCTGTATGATCGTACTGCCTTGGTATAGTTTCTTGCATTTATGATAGCCTTGGTAAGGCTAGTGGTATTGGTATTGATCATGACTCCCTTTTGCATTCTCTATCTTCTTCTGAGCACTATTATCACACACTTACACCACCCTCTAAGCTTCTATAAGCTTATGCACGATTGATGCGTACAAGAGATCCTAGGCAGGCGTTGTAGCAGCAGAGCGTGGAGTAGAGTTGAGCTTGAGGATTCCAGTGTTGCTGACTCTTTTCTCTCTTTTCCCATTATCTTATGTATGTCCTTTCGGACCCGATGTAAGCTTGTAAAAGTTTAAATTCTTAGTGGATTTTATGATGTGTATCCTTTGTTACTTCCAGATGTACTTGCTGTGATCTTTGGTATGCTCATATTGGTAATGATTATACTATTATGAAAATCATCCTTGTAGGATCCCAGGATCGGAACCTGCCTCAGGAGCCGAGAATGGGGTACTACGGAAGCTATTGCAGCCAGAACCGGCCATCGGGTTCCTTGTGAGTCCGGTTACCAAGTCTGGGGCGTGACAATTGTGGCCCGACTAGAGGACTGACCTGATTCTTGGGATACAGATTTTACAGTTTACCCTTCTGATGGATGGCTTGGATATTACACCTGTTTACCATGCCGGTATGTGGTAGTGTGTGCATTAGCTCACTTATACATGCAGGTGAGCTTAGCAAACCTCTTTCCCTTCCTCAGGTGGGCTCTACCAAGAAGGTGCACATTTCTAGCAGGCGGTGAACCTGCTTCTGAACATCATTAGATTATTTTCTGATGGTGATCTTTTCTATATACAACGTGATGCATTGTATACCCTAGAAACTATCTAGCACTCGAGGCATTGCCACTAATCACTGGCATGTCCTACTTGTAATTGACAAGAAAATGGAGATTTTCTTTTCATGATGGTCAGCTCTGCTTGCACATTTTTCAGGTCATAGATACTCGTGGTCAGTATTTGTTCCACTTGGGAAGTGGGTACTTGTGGCTACCGATGGTCCTCCTTGCGGAAATCGTCCAGACGTTTATTTTGGCCCTACAAACCATATGGTGAGACCATTACTTTTGTGTTAATTTCATTCCTCTTTGAGTTTTTATTAATTCATTAAGAAAAAAATGGTTATACATGATGCACTTCTTTCACTTCGTCTTTCTTTCCCCCAATGGTCATTCCGATTTATGAATGTCATGACTATTTGTAGGATGATGGAATATACAAAGCTGTTGCAAGAAGTGACTTTGTCATTACTAGAGTTGCATTTTGAGACAACTCTTCAAAGTACTACATAAATGACCATGGAAGTAATTTTACAGAGGTCACTAACAAATTGAAAGGAAAAGGAGTGGACTTAGACAACAATCTATTTTTTATTCTTCATGTGGGTGATGGGCTGATGGCTGAAAAAGGACTATTTACTTGTGAAAAAAATATCATACCGTCAAAATATATCTTCTCTTTCAATTCTTAATCATTAAAATTTCAGGGTGAAGTCGAGCAAATTTCTCTAATGAAGCCAAAGATTTGTATTTTTAGCATTATTGTAATTGTAATTGTAATTGATTGAATGAAGGATTGTTATTGATTGTAATTGAATGAATGAATGATTATGCAGGTGGTAATTGAATGAACAAATGATTATATATATATTTTTAATGTACAAAATAGCTATAGATATTGACTGTAGCCAATAATCTGACAGCTGTAGCCATTATTAAATTTCGCATATTGATATGGACTTTTAGCTACAGATAATATCTGTAGTTATTTGTGCTTTTCGCTACAGATATAATTACTACGGATTAGATCTGTAGCTATTGTAATTTATAGCTACAGATTAAATCCGTAGCCATAGGTTGAAGACCTATTATTACGGCACCTACGACTACGGTCGTGCTACGGACTAAATCCGTAGCCATAGATCTATGGCTACGGCTTTTATCCATAGCCCTTGCCCAATTTTCTGGTAGTGATTTAACATAATATTGCACATCTCCAATAAGAAATACAACTGTAGATAAACTTTTAAGATTGATGTCCCATGCAGTCATACCAAGAAATTGTACCTTTTACACTGTGATGCAGGAATTCGTCACTTAAGTGTCACAAATTCATATCATTAAAGGGCATACAAGTATTTAGGACTTAGGTCCCCTGATTCATGACAACTCTCATAATAAGGATTACTTAAACGGCCAACCTAGGACAAATGTACCTCCCCTGTACTTCATCGGAAGCAAATTGATGTGTATTAGTTGGATAGAAAACTAGGTATATGGATCTACATGTCCTGGAACTGAATATTCTTTTCTTTTGAAATCAGCCTGCAAGGAACAATGCTGGAGAAATGAAGGGTCTCAATTCGTTTTATTATATCATTTTAAAATATTATAAGAATAACTCCAGAGATAAGACAACCTCAGTAGTACAAACATACTCAGATATTTACTAGTTGTGTGCTTGCAATACTAGAACACAAATTGAACATATGAGCTGAGAAGAGAGCAAATGGTAACAAACATCTCCATACAATCTACATCAGCTGCTATCTATACAAATGGGAGGACAAATAAAGAGGAGGTGATTGACAAAGGTCGTTCTTGTAATGAAATTAAGTGGGAGTTCTTTGTAGAACTGGGCCCATGGAGACTCCATTTATTATCACTGAACTTTGGGTTTTTTGCAAAAGAAAAACTTGTCTCATGCATTAAGGGATCAAATGAGATATACAACAATCTTACATGAGATGGAGCGATCTTTCTTCGCTTTCCCAGTGTTCTTTTTCTTTAACAAAATTGTCTAAAAAAGTTGAGTACTTCAACCATTCTAACGGGCAGACATTGCTTAATTGAGAAAGAAGTTAATATTACAACCATTTCACAGCATACAACATACTGCCACCAGCTGCCATCCATGCTATAAATCAAAGGTTAACTAAGCATGCCACGGGAAATATTTGTGTTGATCAATCCGTCCAAAGGCAACAAAACAGCAATACAGCAACATTGCAGTTTTTTTTCTTCTTTCCTTTTACATTTCAACATGACCAACAAGCTACTGTTAATATGTGGATAAAATTGAGCTTTGTAAACCACACCTTGGACTCCAGTAAAGAAATCTCAAACAAAGTCGATCACCCTCCTGTTCCAAAGACTTAATTCTCCTCGCTTCATTATTCAGCTTTTCATTAAGCAACTTTAGTTCATCATGTTGGCTAGTAATGACTTGCCTTTGTTCATGTAAATTACGCTCCAGTTCTCTTACAGTGCATTGCCTTTCAGAAAGGGATGACTCTAGCTCATGCTATCAATATAGACTGCATAATGGACAAATAAATGCCAAGGAGAGTTGTGTACCTTGACAAGGGAATCATGTGCCTTTCCACCCTCTGCTTCCCCACTCTTCTGCTTCTTCCATGCAATAGCATCCTTTCTTAGTCTCTCTCTTTCTTCAATAGCCGAAGAAAGCTGTGGTTCCACAGAGAAAAAATAAAAAGAAAAAGAAAGTTGTGATTCCACAAGGAAAACTAACTGAACAAATGAACAGATACAACAGAGAAAGAAGGTGCTCTGTAATTTAAAGGACAAAAAAAAAAAAAAAAAAGAAACATGTACTCTTAACATAGAACATAATCCTATAATTATAGACTTTTTTCTACAAAAAGGAATGACAACATAGAATCCTAACTAGAATAGGGGTATCATGCATCTGAACACCTAACAGACCATCATCTTAAAGTAAATACCAAAGAAATCCTTACTGATAGCATAGACAAATTAGAAAAGATACTGTAAAGAACAAGAGTTAGCAAAATCATATAAACACTTCCTGAAACTCTAAAAGTGCAGAACTTTCTCAAAATCCGGGCAATAATTTAAAAATGCAATTCTGACGGATTCCTGAATTTCTTGGACATGCAAAAATATATCATCTGACTTTGTGGCTTCACTTCTTAGATTCTGAATCGTCTTAGAAACAGTAACAAACTTTTTTTTAATCAACTGAATGTAACCAGAATGAAATAAAGAGTCTAATGTTTTTGCATTTGGTACGTCTCCAACATCAGATATGCCAAAGTTCATCAGAAGCTGAAAAAATAGAATAAAATGGAGATACGCAAGCAGAACGGCTCAAAACTTGGCTAAGGCCCTAGCGAATTCATCAGATTTTGATGGGCCAAAAAGAGCAGGACAACTCCCATCAACTAGCATCACAACTAGATACATGCACAACATAGCTATCCCAAAGAGGCAATGATAGATCAATTGATACCAATATTCCAATGCTAATAACCAAATAGTAATAATAAAACTGAAATAAGTACAAGATCATGTGGAAATCATACTTGTGGATGCATTTCTGATTCACTGCATAAGCACAAGATCATGTACAAATCTGTAACATCCCGGATTTTTGCCAACCTGGAATTAGACGTCCTTAGGCAATGGGTTGCTCCTAACACCTTATTAACTTATCAGAACTGAATCCCACAGTCTAAAATCGCTCCTTAACCCATTTCCTTCACAAATCTCACCCTTCACCACCTTGTTCCTTAAATTTTCTAAGTACTTTCACCATAGACACTATCTTAAACTAGCTAAGTAGTATAACTTGGATCACTTTATATACAAACTACAAAGGACTAAGTACCACCTCAGACAGAAATCTTACAGGACTAAATCCTTTAGAAATTTGGCGAGATTTAGCTAGTGTTAAACTAGAGTGTTTGTGAAATTAGCACCAATCACTTTAAATACGATCTGCAAGACCCAAAACTTGTAGAATCATTGACGCTAGGTTACCCTAAAACCTAGGATCAATCTCATTACCTGTCTGCCCTCGGGAGCATTTCGAAACTCCGTATCAGGTCTAGACCGCACATCGGAAGTCCGATTAACACGAACTTAAGGATCTAGGACCCCCTCACTGGGCTTGACAACCACCTCGGAAATCAGGTCCAGTCGATGTCCCACGGCCATTCGCTTGAGTCCGGAGCGAGGGAGTGTGAAAGTCACTCTTTCCTTTACAAAAGAAATATCTGGAATAGTGATCTGGCACCATTCGCTTGTGGATCAGTATTAAGCAACCAGACCGTCAGAATCAGACCAGATTACACCCTCGGATCAGGAAAAATTTCATACACATTTACATGTACTCGGAATCTCCGATCGAGATCTACTGACCGTTGAACTGAAACTGGTCCGCCACGCGTGATCTGGGTATCCGACCGAACCGAAAACTTAATAGAACGTAGATCAAGTGTTAGTGAGCTTAAGTCCGACCTTTGGCTCAAGGAGGCCCGCCAGAAGTGCTCCGTTGAGACGGAACAGGACCGCTTTGGACATAACCTAAGTATACTTTGTTCCTGAGTCTATTTCGGTGAGTTTTGAGACTATATAAGGACCTTAAACCTCTCTCATGGCAGCCATATGAATTTGAGATTTGAGAGAGGGAAAAGAAAGAGAAAGTGTGGGAGTTGTGGGAAGTTCTCCCCGCCGCTCTACCCTGCTGCTATCAGTGCTTAACCACCTCATTCTTGTCGCTTTCCCGGCGATTCCGGCGTCATTTCTAGGTAATAAACCCTAACCCTAACCTGTTTGGGGGATTTGATAGTCGTAGGTTATGAAATAACTAACCTATTACCTTCTCTAGGTTGCCTAGTTGCCGTATACGGAAGCTAGACAAACCTATCGATTGCGTTGCGATTTTACGACAAAAGGTGCGGACTTTAGGTGTATAGGTTATGGTTTTCAACGCTTTCAATGTCAGATAATGATAGATTCATAATCGGCATGCAATTGCACATGTATAAAGTGCTGTCTGTTTTCCGTTTCGATTAAAGATGAAAAATATAGAATTCTACATATTCTAGTGTTGAGGGTCAAATATTGCATAGCAGACCCCAGTTACTGCCTGGATTTACGAACATGATACTGTGTAACGCCCTGCTTTAATCATGTTTTTATTGCAAGGTGTATTTAGGAGCTTCGACTACAAAAGAGTGCTAAAAGTAAGGATCTAACGCTCAGAATTCACCAGAGCAAGGGACGGACTTCAGGGGGGGCCAAGATCGACGGAACTACACGCCAGTGATCCGTGAAAATCGAGAAATTGAAGCTCAAGTGGCTCGAAAACCATCCAGAATGCAAGATCACGAAGTTCTGACCATCTGCTCGGTTCGAAACTTCATACATGCCCTGAGGACCTCGAATCAACCGTACATATTAAAATTCAGCCATTGAAGATCTCAGGAAGTGGGCCAACGGACAGATCAGCCCATAAAACTCTGATTTGGGCCCGCATGATATCTGGATATGCCTCAATGTTAGTATCAATTGTTTAAATGAGATGATAAAGGGGATGGACGGATTGAATTTTTCATACACATCACGGTGGGACCCACCTTATATGCATGTGGTGCACAGAATTCATGCACACATGGTGCACTGAGTATAGTAGGTCGGTCAGCAGGCGCTGACCCGACCGGTTCCATTAAAAACAGAATTTCCGTTTTCAGCCATGTAAAACGAAAACAGAGGCTCCGTATCTCTCCCAGTGGGCCACCTTAAGGGCCCATCAGCTCAATCTGAGCCGTCCATTCAAAGAAGACGAAGGAAGTGATCAAGATCTGGTAATTTTTGGGTCGAAGAAGGTTAAAAAGAAGACGAAAAGGTTGTTAAACGACAGAGCTGCGCCACCAGTCAAAGTAGGTGGGCCACGTTATCAACACTCCAAATTTTACCATATCCGAACGGGTTTTGATTTCTGAATTAATGGACGGTTTGGATTTCTCAAAAGAAGCCGTTCGTGGGCCCCACAGCATCGCAGTGCGATCAGCGCACGACCCCTGCTACACGCTCGCGAAACCCGGCCGTGGTGGGCCACTATGTGATTGAAGGGACGAACGGTTAAAAGATCTGATCCGTTCAGTGTGTAGACTGTCGAAAACCATTCGTAGGGACGTTTCCTTTCTATGAAAACTGGACCCAATGAAGAGCAGTGGCGTCGTTTTTTTCTGCTGCGAGTACGTTGCTGTGCGTAAACAGCGAGTACGCACTCCACTGTCAGTCTCTTGCATAAAAGTGGAGTCGGTTCTCCAAACTAACTCCTATACGGTCCTGCTGACGGCATCTCTATAAGAAAGAGAGAAAAAGAACGTGAGGGGGGACCTACGGCTGGCGGGAGAGAGAGAAAGACAAGGAGAAGAGGGAGAAGTGAAGCTTGTTTAAGGGTTTTTGTTTTTCTTCTTTCTTTTTCTTTTTATTTTAGTTTGTTTTTTTAAGAGATTCAGTCCATTCATGTTGGGCTGAACCTCTTAGCTAAGGCTAAGAGGTGAAGCTTGTAGCATGATGGGGAGAATTCGTTGCTTGTGCCTTTTGTTTGGACTGAATTGATGTTGATTTCAGTTCTAATTAAGGGAATGTTTTCAGTTCTTAATGGTCTGTTGTGACTGAAATTACAGTGGGTCTGCGATAACTTTGAACATATCCTTTCCTTTTTATGTTTATAACGTCAGGAAGCCCTGTTGTTCACCATCGTCTCCTAGGCATGGTTGGATGTCGGTACCCTTCCTAGCCTTCATACACTGTTGATTGGTTGGTAATTAGTTTAATTCTGTTGTTTGCTTTGTCTCCTGGGCATGGTTTGGTGATGGAATCCATTCTAATTCATATACCTTTCATCTCTTGAAAACTATATCAACGGCAATTCAGTTAATTTCCATGATTCGTGAAGCAGGCGTAAGATCTCCCTGATCTCTACAAGTGGATCCTTGGCACCCTAGTTTCCCTTTTTCTGAATTTTTCCTAAGTTTTAAATTATAAATTCATCATTATTCCTTCCATCTTTATCTGATTTAGATTTCATCTCATTCTAGTTCTACTTCTAGTTAGTTTCAGAAAACGTACAGGTTTCAGTCCCTGTGGATTCGACCTCGGTCTTACCGAGTTTATTACTACATCACAACCCTATACTTGGGGAGTGAACATCTAGGTATTTGTAGAAAATACTGTATACGTATAAATTTTGGAAATGTGTTTGACATGATTAATTATTGTATGAATATATGATATATGGATAAAATACTAATTTGGCGAAAGATTCGTCCAAATACATGTTCTACTAATATACACTATGTATGTAGAAATACTGTATTGTAGAAAGTACCGTATACGTATATATTTGGAGATGTGTTTGCCATGATTATTTGTTGTATAAATATATTATACATGCGTAAATTACTAGTTTGGCGAAAGAGTTCGCCCTAATACATGTTTGCTAACATACACTATGTATGTTGGAATAGTGTATTCTAAGTGTTTGTTGAAATGACTAAGTAAATATGGATTTATGATTTATGTTTGTCATGTGTATTGAATGTAAGAACATGATTGAAATGTACTAGTCAATCCCTTGACGAAAGGATTTGCCCTAAATCACGCTACGGTCAATACACTACATATGTTAAAGTGTGTAGTCCAAGTGTTTGTGGAAATGACTGAATGAATATATAACTTGGAACCATGCTTGCCATGACTATCCGTCGTGGGTGCACGCGTGTTATAATTGGGGTGGCTCCCTAGTAGAAGGATTTGGCCTAATACCTATGTGATCAACATATGTCATGTATGTGATGTATGTAGTTCAAGTGTTTCTTGAAATGTCTGAGTGAGTAGTAGTTAGCAAATTGTAATGTATAAGGGTGTTGAGATATGATTCTCAACCTCTTTTAACTATGTGTATGATCTCCTTTGATAGTTGTGTGATTAGGAATTGAACATGTACAAACTCATGCTTGTGTTGTGATTCATAACATGCTCAACTGCTTCATGATTTTAACTATGTAATGCATATGTTTAAATTTATATTTACGTTGTATGATCCGTCATGGGTGAGGGGGGAGCGGAGCAACGAGTGCGTGCAACAGCCTTGGCAGCCCTAAACGGATAATATCAGACTTGATTGTATGAGTTGAATCTTGATCCATTATTGCTTTATCTATCTGCAATTGATTGTGTTTGGGGCTATGATTATAGTCCAGGTCATCGGTAACGGGATTGAATTCGTGGCTGAGATTCATTTGCCACGTGGGATGTGTTCGAAGAACTCGAGTCGTGCGTTGCCTGTCGGCAGTCGTTAGGCCACACGAAGTTGTTTATGCACTTCACGTCGTGCAGCTCAACGGGCGATCGTGCTAGTCGAGCTCGTCAAGTAACCCGATCTGCCTTATGCATGTTCACCCTGTTTGGACGCTACCGCTTGAACCTTGGGTACCAAACTTACCAGCGAAACCCCTTTTAGCCATGGTACCTCGATCCGCTAAGACGCATGAGCCGGGCATGGTGGTATGGGACATCGTGGTCGAGCTGTCGGCCTACGCTGGGGCCATGTGCCTCCCCGTAGTGACCATTGCGCAACCAAACTCGTGAGCCGAATACGGTGGTATGGGACACTGTATTCGAGCTGTCGATACTTACGGCGAGAGCCGAGTACGGTGAGACCTGTACTCGTGCTGACGGGCGACGAGTCCTCTGTAGTATCTTCGAGTATACTCCAAGGTCTGTGATTGACGACGAGTCTTTCACAGCAACTAAAGTATGAGTGGAGCCGAGTACGGTGAGACCTGTACTCGAGCTGACGGCTAGTGAGTGAGCCGAGTACGGTGAGACCTGTACTCGATCCGACGGTCAGCAATTGAGCCGCATACGGTGAGATCTGTATCCGTGCTGACGGGTGACGAGCCCTTTGTGATGCCTTCGCTATGCCTCTCAAACCATAATATCATATGAGATTAACTAGGATTGACGACCCTAGAATGGATCATGTTTGGGAATGATACAAGGGAGGTACCTTAGTTTTCCAATACTGCTGTTTGAAACGGACTAATAACAACTCGGAAATCATGCGCATCATTGCACCGCATGTGCCTTGTAGATGTGAAGCACTGAGGGAGTTATGCATTCACGAACGTAAGATGATGTCGCATGAGGGTGGTTTGGCAAGGGCATACATCATGTCATTCATACTTGCATTAATAAGAGTAGTTAGAATTGTTGATTGTACTGCTTTATCATTACTGCTTGATTAAATTGATAACATGTTAACCCATGCTTTATTGTTCCACTGAGTTGATCACTCACTCCCACGTTACGGGACGGTGTTTGCAACACCAACCAGATTTGTTGAGTTTCAGGTGTTGGCGATGCTTATGAAGCAGAGCCGAACTACTACTATGATGTTGAGGAGGAGTTCTGCTACACGTAATCTCTGACAGGTCTATGAAGACCTGGTATTGTATTGACGGGGCTACGGTACTGGGATAAGAGACATTACACTTCTCACATTTGGTATATTTTAGAACTGTATTTGAAATTATTTAACCTGGTAATGTTATCACACTCTGGAGACTCTTCATAGTTTATATATTTTATCTATCTATCACAGTCTTCCGCTTGCAAATTTAACTGTCTCTGGAGTATGATATGCTGCTTTGGCTTAATCTCACTCATGTTCAATGCACGAATACAGTCAACATTCAATCATCATTCATTTTGTTGCATAAGTGATGTTCTGGAACTCGGGAGTTGAGTTTATGCTCGACCCCCGATTTTCAGGGCGTTACAAAATCATACCTGTAGACACGTTTTCTTATTCACTGAAATAACCATTTCTCTATTGTTTCAAGACATGTGAAACAGACCTCATTGCACGAGATCATGTGCAACCTCTCTACACTCTGCAAAAGTAAGATCCAAAAGTAAGAAAGAATACCTACAGAAAGATAACTACTCATTAGGAATAACTATTGAACTGACTATCAAACATGATTTAGGAAGTCAGTGAGACCTAGAAATGCAACTGTAGAATCCAAGATCATGAGCATTTTCACAAACACATCATGAGCAATGACATTTTCATAAACACATCATGAAAAGAACAATGATATTGTGGACATCTATCTTATGAACTAAACAATGTATATTAATTGTAGATTGTTTATCAATTCGTCCAAAAATTCATCAATCATAGATAAGGAAATAAGATAATTTTCAATAGATTAAGAGGAAGCGATGAGAACGGACCAGGATTTCGTGCTCGCCTTTGCAGGATCAATCGGAGAAAGATTGCAAAGGGCAACCCTAAAAATCTCCTGGAAGAAGACCTCTCTCCTCGTTTTCTCTGAAATTACTGGATTTCCCAAGCGAAAGCTTGAGGTTTGAGAAATGAAAATTTATACAGAGAGAGAGAGAAGGCGATTAGAAGTAAGTAACGGAACCAAAACTTACAGGATATCTCCCCGATTCGCTGGAAAATGCAAAGGAGAAGTGAGAGAGAGAGAGAGAGAGAGAGAGAGAGAGAGAGAGAGAGAGAGAGATTAACCTAGAAATTCTTCCTGTCAAAACGTGGGAAACCTTGATTTGGAGATTGATGGCCTGAAATTTCAACGTCTGGAGGAGAAGAGATTGAAAGGGAGAGACAGAGAGAGGGATAGAGAAACCCTCTGAGAAAGGGCGGCATATGGAAACCTTGAGCCCGCGAGAATAAAAAAAAAAAAGAAAAAGGAAAAGGTACTATGCGCTCGACCCCATGATAGGGCCCCACCGTGATGCGTGTCGACCATCAATACCGTGAATTTGATGGGTTCCCTTTAAATTATGGGATATCCCAAAAATCAGCCGTATACAGAACTCAGGTGGGCCATACCATCTAAAATCATGTGAAGACACCGTTAAAACATATAAAAGCAATTGGTGGGGCCCACCTGAAATTTTCATGCGTCTGAAACTTGGTCTGAACCCTCATACAAGTGGGACACACATAATGGATGGGTTGGATTTGCAAACCACATCTCAGTGGGCCCAAAAAATTATTATGAATGTTTTAATGGTGCACGGCCCCTCTCCACTTTTGTATGTGGTGTGGCCCACACAAGTCACGGATTGAATTTATTTTTGAGATCTAGGCCCACGATGGAATGGTGCATCTGACTGATGGGGTAGATGTTCGAAACACATCATGGTGGGGCCCACACAGCTCGACTTCATGGGACGTTAAAATCAGCTCCAACCTTTTCCCAAAAAAAAAAAAAAAAACTCACGAGCCCTTTTTTGGCGTGGATTTGGTACTACCAGCGTGGACCTAGAGACGACAGTCTTTTCAAGGGATTTGTAGGGCCCATTGTGATGTATATGGTTCATCCACTCCGTCCATTCATTTTAACTTTTATTTTTAACATGTCATCCAAAAAGGGAGACAGATCGACGGTCCAAGTGGACCACACCACAGATCGATAGTAGGCACTTAATCTCCACTGTTTCCTATGGTGTGGTCCACTTGAGCTTCGATCAGCCTCATTCTTTGGGTTCGTGTGGTTAAAATGGATGGACCGCTTAAATCAAACACACACATTGCAGTGGGCCCCATAGAGTCCCATGTGAGACCGTCCGTCTCAAGCTATGGCGTGGTGGCGTACTTTCCTTTAGCTACGGTTTACATCCGTAGCTAATAGCAATTATTGTCCGTAGCATTTGGCCCTTTTTTGGTAGTGTTTTAGCTATGGTTTAGGATTTTCAGCTATGGTTTTAAGCCGTAGCAATATAGCTACGGTTTATATCCGTAGCGAAAAGCTAGCATAGTCTGTAGCCTTTGTTCATTTTTTTGGTAGTGAATGCTCAAATCTGGTGCTTGCATGATTCGTGTGGTTGTCAACATACCCTTTAGCTTCGTTAAAGCCTCTTGGCATGAGTCAATCCACTCGAGTGGGACATCCTTTTAAAGGAGGTTATTCAATGGTCTTGTAATTTGGGTAAAGTCCTTAATGAACTTCCTATAGAAACATGCATGACCTTGAAAAGAGAAAATGTCATGAATACTTTTTAGAGCCGATAAATTAGTAATCAAATCTATTTTGGCCTTGTCCACTTCAATTCCATTGGACGAGGTCATGCATCTAAGGACAATTCCCTTCTGAACCATGAAGTCACACTTTTTATAATTCAAGACAAGGTTTTCCTCTTCACACCTTGTTAAAACTAAAGTCAAGTGCTCAAGGCACTTGTCAAACATACTTCCAAAAATAGAGAAGTCATCCATGAACACTTCCAGAAAATGCCTAAACATGTTTAAAAAGATACTAAGCATGCATCTCTGGAATGTCGCAGGAGCGTTGCATAACCAAGATGGCATTATTCAGTAAGCAAATGTGTTAAAGAGGCATGTAAAGGTGGTCTTCTCTTTATCTTTAGGAGTTATCTCAATTTGATTGTAGCCCGAGTACCCGTCTATGAAGCAATAGTAGGTATGACCAACCAATCTTTCCAAAACATGATCAACAAAAGGTAAGAGAAAGTAGTCTTTCATTATACCGGTATTCAACTTCCTGTAGTCAATGCACATTCTCCAACCATTGGTAACTCTAGTTGTCACGAGTTCATTATTGGCATTGTCTACGATGATAATTCTGGAATTCTTATGTACCACCTGAGTTAGGCTCATCCACTGACCATCAGATATAGGGTATATGATACCCACATTGAATAGTTTCAACACCTTCATCTTAACCACATCCCTCATGTTTGGATTTAATTTGCGTTGTGGTTACCTTGACTTTTTTCTATCTTCTCTAAGTATATTTGGTGAGTAAAAATAAGGGGGGCCTATTCCCTTGAGATTCACAATAGTCCATCGTATGACATTCTTGTGATTCTTAAGAGTAGTAATCAGCTTTCTCTCTTGCTCATCATCTAAGTGGGAAGAAATCACTACTAGATATGTGTCTCCTTGACCTAAATAAAAATATTTCAGCTTTGATCACAATGATTTTAGGTCAGGCTTCGGTGGCTTGATGCTAGATGTTAGAGGCTTTGAGTCTAGAAGGAGAATTTTTTCAAAGCTTAGACTCCACTGGTTAGTTTCAAGTATCAGCTCACAATTTAATAGAGTGCTCACTATATCTAATATCATGTGATTGTCATAATCCATGAAGTGAGCAATACAGGTTTCAAAGGGGTCAGAGATTGTAGTCAATATGAGCTCCTCCTCTGTGAGCGTGTCAATTATATTTACCTTGTGGACCTCATCTATATCCCCAGGTTATTTACAGAGAGTGTACATGTTCACCTCCAATGTCATGTTCCCAAAGGACAACTTCATCACTCCATTCAGGCAATTGATGATTGCATTTGAAGTGGCAAGGAATGGGCATCCTAGGATGACTGGAATATGAGTTTTAGCATTTATAACCAGCTGTGTGTCTAAGAGGATAAAGTCTATTAGGTAATAGAACTTATCAACTTGGACTAATACATCCTCAACTACCCTGTCAGTATACGAATAGATCATTCAACAAGTTATAGGGTTGTCTTAGTGGATTTTAATTCACCAAGCCCTAATTTTTCATACACTAACTAGGGTATGAGTTAATGCTTGCCCCTAAAGTCTAGCAAGGCTTATTCAATTTGTAATTTCCCTATGATACATGAGATCATAGGGCTACCCGAGTCTTTGTATTTTGGGGGAGCATTCTGCTTGATAATCCTGCTCACTCGTTCCATTAAAAAGGCTTTCCTTTACACATTTAATTTTTGTTTAACCATGTAAAGGTCTTTAAGAAACTTAGTATAGGTGGGAATTTGGTTAATCATATCCAACAAGCAAATGTTGATTTTGACTTGTTGGAAAATCTCCAAAATGTCTTGATTCTCTGATGGGCCTTTTAATGATACAAGATGTTGGGGAAACGGAGCCATAGGGTTGTACTCATGTACCAGCTCTTTGTCATGTGGGGTAGGACTTAATCCATTATAACTATCAGATTTATTTGAATTCTTAGGTGCGTCGACCTTCATCGATATCGTTGTGTCTATTTCCTTACTACTTCTAAGAGTGGTGATGGACTTGGCTTGTTCCACATGTGGGTTAGGAGGATGCAAATCACTCACTTCTTATTGTTCTTTTGGGTTAGGCTGATGTTGGGCCAGAAAGGTCCTTTCTCCCTAACAGTTAAGTATGATCCAATCCTCCAAACTGACGTTTTAAGATCACTTATTGTTTGTATGGTGGTCTGATTAAATTGCATATGCTCTTGCATGAATGCTTGCAGCGTGTCCTAAATGGTCATCTTTTGTGGTTGCACTTGTGGTGCACTTTGAGGTGCAGGGGGAGGTCCTTGAGAAGGAGTGCTTGCATTAGCGGTTGGCCTATTTCTCCAACTGAAGTTGGGATGATTCCACTAATTAGGACTATATGTGTTAGAGTTTGGTGCACTGAATGGGTGTTAGTAAGCATTCATGACATTCATTGGAGCTTCTAACACATCCTAAAAAGTTAGGATTGTAGGACAATCCTTTGTAAGGTGTGCATCACTCTCGGATATGCCACATACACTTTCCGTAGCCACATTTGTGGGTTGGATCACTTTCACCTTTCTTAGTTCCATAGCCTCAACTTTTCAAGTGAGACCCGCAATCCTTGCATTCACATCGTCCTCCTATTTGAGGATGTATATTCTCCATTCTTCCTTAGGGTTGGGCTTGGAATTACTTGATTTGTTGGTGGTGTCCCATGATTGTGCATTTTCAACCAACCTATCAAGGTAATCTCATGCCTCATATGGGTCCTTTGTCCTGAACTCACTATTGCACATCATTTCAACAAATTGGTTCATATTTGAATTCAATCTATCATAGAAGAAATTGATTACTCTCCAAATTTCATAATCATGGCGTTGGCATGCGAGTTACGGGTCCTTGAATCTTTCCCAACATTAGAATAATGTCTTGTCTTCCTTTTTACATAAATTAATGATGATACGCCTTAAGGTGTTGGTTTTATAAACCGGAAATAACTTTTTAAGGAACTCCTAGGTCATCTGAGTCTATGTGCCTATTGAACGTGGTCTTAGTGCATGGAGCCATGACTTGACTTTCTCTTTTAAAGAAAATGGAAATAGCTTGAGTCTAGTGACGTCTTGAGAGACGTTGTTGTATTAATGTAAAGTTGTTACAATCTCATTGAATTCTTTGAGATGTAGATAGGGCTTTCTGAGTAAAGTCCGGGAAATTTGGGAAGAAGTTGGATCACTCCCAGTTTGAAATCCAAGTTACCTATTGATCGAAAAAATCATGCAAGATGGTGTGGTTGTTCTTGCCAGTTGTAGGTAATCTCTTAGGGCCCGTTTGGCCAGGCAGATTGGAAGGGATTGGATGGTATTGGAAGGGATTGGAAGTTAAATCCCGGGATTGGCCGGGCATGCCAAACAGACTGGGTGATCTGATCCCGGGATATAGCAATCCCATGGATCTTAAGACAATCCACTGACGACACCATCATTACCTTTAAATCCCATCCAATCCACCCTAATCCGTTCAAATTTACCTGGGACGTGTTTGGATCAAGGGATTGGAAAGGGTGGGAAGGTTTAATCCCGGGATTGGTCGGGCATGCCAAACAAACTCGATATAGCAATCCCGGGATATAGCAATCCCATGGATCTTAAGACAATCCATTGACAACACCATCATTACCTTGAAATCCATGCCATCTACCCTAATACCATTCAATCCCTTCCAATCCACCCGGCCAAAAGGGCCCTTAAGGTTCTGATTGGGAGAATGTAGTGTGCCTCATTCTCATCATGCATCGTCCAAGCCGGTACGTAGTGTGTTCCACTCAAGAATATCATTGAAATTTTTTACAGTTTTCACCATATTCACCTTAAAGTATGGCTCCTGCTCAGGCATGTTTGAAGCATTCACAACCATGGTTTGAGATACTTAAGCGTATTTAGATATTTTCTAACTTGATAGTTGATGGAAAGTCCGTCGACTAGAACTCCTTCACTTAGAAGTGTGTTTCACTTAGAAGTCGTTATGTATGGTCCCTTGTCCACTTCGACATGAACCAGACACAAGAAACTAAGTTCTAAACTTAAAACCTATAAAATATAAAATCCTACAATGGCATAAACTAGAACTTATAAATGGTATTCATATCTCTTTAGGCATAAATTTTAGCGGTGATTTACTCATATTTTAGAAATGATGACTACCAATCCATCCGCATGGGATACTTCTACAAATTTTAATTTTTAAATTTTGTTTTACAAAATTTCATATTGTCCAAATTGAGGGGCCTACCATGGATGAAGCACGGCCTAAAATTCACTCTAGTTGAATGATCATAAGCAACCAACTCATCTCCTGTGACTTAGACGTATACATTGCCCACACGCCAAGAGAGGCTAACTCGGTTGCTGACGGCATGGCTAGGCTAGGGAGCGAAACCCAGGTTAACTCCATATTCCACTCTCGGATTCCCTTCTAGCTCCATCAGAGGTCTTCTGTTCCTCGATAAAGTAGGCCTAGGTAACCTGCGGGTTGCCTATCCGATCCGCTCCCGGCTCTATACTTCTAGTGGTTTACCGTCTATATGATAGGGGGGCCCATTCCCTTTTTGCTATTGACCCACCCCGAATGTAGTCCCGTAAGCGGTTCTCATCGCATTTTCTTGGAATATATAATCTATTAAAAAAAAAAAAATGTCCCGCTAGAAATATCATGGTCAAAGGTCAATGTCAGCCGATAAATTGAAAGGCTTATGATCTTTATCAATATGATCTTTGTTCAGATAGTGCTCCATCTATGAGCCCTACATTTTGAACTTTAGGACTGGTATGTGCTATGCCTTCGGTGGGTGAGATTCCAATGTTCCCACATAAATAATTGGATTCCCTTTTTCTGGTCCGCACTACTAGCATGCTCAAAAATGACTGCTGTTTTTTTCCAAAAAATGGGAAGTTTTAAAGTACTACCTTTGACATATGATTGTGTGTCACATGTGCAAGATCCAAATCATCCACAGGAAGCACCATAGCAAGAAATGCCCGTTCCAAAGAAATTAATTAGGCCCGTTGGAAAAATAGGTCGGCCGTAGTAGTACCTCGATCGTAGGTACAAGGTATAGACCTAGCCATTGGTATAAGGTCCAATAGGTGCTGACATTACCTATTGTGCCTGTTGGACAGAAACTTATTAGACTTGTTTTTCAGTGGCACAAGAAGATAGCCAACAAAAATAAAAGAACATAAAAGTAACATGGCTATAACAATGTAGTTACCAAGAAACCTGATGGCTGTTACATAATAGCTTATTATAACTAGTATGATAACTCAAGTTTGTAAGCATAGCTTATGGACATCTTAGGAAAAGTGATATATTGGAACAACATGAAGAGGAAATTTCTTATGAACAACAAGCCCTGAAGCTTCACTCATGTCTAAATCCTCCTTATTTGCACCTCCAGGCAACTCCCAATCAAACCAATACAAAAGGTTGGCAACAACAAGCTCAATAATATTGGTTGCAAATGATAATCCAGGGCAAAACCTCCTCCCTGATCCAAAAGGAATGAATTGAAAATCATGCCCTTTGAGATCAATTGGGTTGTTGGTAAATCTCTCTGGGATAAACTCATTAGCATTTTCCCATGATCTGGGGTCCCTTCCAAGGGCCCATTCATTGATCAAGATCCTTGTTTTTGCAGAGATAGTGTAACCTTGTAGCGTCACGCTTGATGTGGATCCTTCTCGAATTAATAGGGGCGAAGGAGGGTGGAGTCGCAAAGTCTCCTTAATTATGGATTTCAAGTAGTCCATCTGAAGAAGATCCTTCTCTTCCACATTTGTTTTTTAACCAACCACGCTTCTTACCTCTTCTTGAGCTTTCAGCATCACTTTGGGATTCTTCACAAGCTCTGCCATGACCCATTCTAAGGCAGCCGATATGGATCCGGTTCCTCCAGTGAACATGTCCTAACAGTTAAAAAAATGGAAAAAGGAAGAATATAATTAAGCGATTGAGTCAATCAATTTGCCAATTAATGTGTTTCCTGTTCTTGAGATGCACATGTATGTGTCTATATAACTGTCACAAATCAGATATGCATGTCTCCATGTAAGTGTAAAACAAGCGATCGGATGTAGAGCGGATTGCAGACAACTTCATGGCCAAGATGGACCGGAAAAGGCCCAATCGGAGACGGAGGTGATCCGGAACATCGGAACTTAAAACGGACATATCTCACAAACCGAAATGAACTATCGGACGTACCATATATGATTTTGGGGTAGGACAAACCCAACCTTGCTACGCCCAGTTGCCCACACCGAATTTGCGAAATACCATTAGATCGACGGTCGAATTCCTATATATATATATATATATATATATATATATATATATATATATATATTTTCTGTTTATAGTAAGTTTTAGTTTTGAGTATAACTCTTCATCCATTGGGCTTCAGGAGTTGTGCCCAACATGAGAGAAGTGCTTAGAATGGTTAGGGGAACATCATGGTTGGGCCAAATAGGACACTTGCTATTGGCCGAAAACCATGCGCACTAGTAGGAATCATGACCGATTATAAATAGTAAGTTTACTATTTATAGTAAGTCGCAATTTATTCATCAATCAGTTTATGAACTTTTTCGAATATTATTTATATTTTCTTGTTTTTCCATCGTTGATTCAAGGAGTCTATGTGAGGAGTCCAAAGAAGCTTCGTGGATTCCAAGTAATTATCCTTGAGGAAGACAGTGATCGACCTCATCACGTTCATCCCTGCGTCACAATCTCTCTCACACACACTCGGGCAGATAGAGATAGAGTGGAAGTTGCCAGCGACTCCAAATCTGTTGTCTCTCTTATTTCGGAGATTTCTCCCTCTTCTTGGTCTATGTGCTATTAGCGGCTCCAGATCTTAGCTCTCAAGAGAGATATGAAGATGTCCTTTTCTTACACCCCTAGGGAGGCTAATGGTGTTGCCGATAGTCTAGCTAAGATTGGTAGTAGATCCCAGTCGTACAAGATTCTCAATTCTCTAGTGGAGGTCCCCAATATCCCCAAAGGTCTTCTTCTTCTAGGCAGGGTGGGGCTGGATAATCTGAGAGAGCGTTAATTTTCCTATAAAATCATGTGTAGGTGTTCTATATGATAGGTTTTGGAGACATTCACCTTCTGCCCAGATGTTCTTGAATGGCAGAATTCCTTCAATCCTCGCCCTCCTTCATTTCATTGGCGATTATGAAAAAACATCTGGGCAGAAGGTGAATGTCTCCAAAACAACCTTTATAGTTCCAAAGAAAGTGTCCCTAGCCAAAGTTCGAAAGATCAGAAATCTATCGGGCTTCAAGCAGACATCCTTCCCCTGCACGTATCTGGGTATCCCTCTTAACAAGGGTATAGTTCGGGCATCGCATATGATGTCGTTGGCTCAAAGGATCCTAGGTAGAATTGAAGGTTGGAAAGCGAGAATCCTCAACACAGCGGCTAGAATGGTTCTAATCAAGCATGTTCTTTCCAGCATCCCGATCCATATCATGTCAGCGGTGAATATCCCCAAAGCGTTCTGCAAGTCTCTGGAATCGGGTCTAGCCAATTTTTTCTGGGGGAAAGCAGAGGGAAAGAAGAAGAAGCATTGGCTGAGGTGGTCGAAGATTTGTATTCCTTTTTCTGAAGGAGGGCTTGGTATCAGGAGCATAGATGATGTGTCTCGTGCTTTCAGAATTAAAATGAGTACCAACCTTTTGGAAGGAAGGTCCCTTTGGGCGAGGCTCATGTCAGCGAAGTACATTGGCAAACTCATTCACTCCAGAGGTCTGAATTCTGCGGCCAACTCGGCTGTATGGAAGGAAATTCACAGGACCCTACCTTTTGCGATCTCTCACTCAAGGTGGCTTATCGGTAAGGGTAATATAAACTTTTGGACCCAAAACTGGACAGGGGAAGGTTTCTTAGCAGGATCGGCGTTAGGCCCCATCCTGACTCATCTCAACAACGCTACGGTCAAGGATTTCTTTGGTCCTTCTAGCAGGATAAGCCTCATGGAAATTCAAAGCATCCTGCCCCTCTAACCTTTCAGTCTATGATAAATAACCCGGTATCGCTCTCCAACAAAGATGACGTCCTGGCATGGGACTTGTCTGCTTCACGAAGGTTCACGCTGAAGTAGGCATGGCATGGGATTAGGCAGCATCGGCCGCGGCTCAGATGGACTGTGTGGGCCTAGAATAAATTTCTCCCACCGAAGATTGGGATGTTTCTGTGGAAAATAATGCAGCGCTCTGTCCCTGTGGATGTTGTCGTTCAAGCTGCTGGTGTGAGTCTAGCTTCAAGATGCAACTGTTGCAGCTATGATGTTCTGATTGATGTGGCCACCGGTATTCCTGAAGGGGACACTGATCAGAGGTCCTTTCGCCCCCAACCTATCTCTGCCCCGCCTCCCACTCTAAACAGAGGGCGGGTCTCTGCTTTCAGTCCTCCTTCCTCCTTCATCCGGGGTCCTCACCTCAACACGAACAGCGACCCTGCATTACAGAGTAATACCGATCACCAGCCCCTGTCTCCCCAGCAGCGGCAACTCCACTTCACCCACAACGCTGAAAACTCTGATCATCTCCTATGTTTGGGAACCACAGCTGCTGTCGTTTGGACGCACTTCTTGAGGGTCTTTGATGTCCCTTTCATCCCGCATCAGCCCATCCACCAAAGAATCCGATTTTGGCTGGAAAGGGCGTCCTTCAAATCCGTCTGAAGGTTCTGCTAGGTCTGACCCCCTCATTCATTTGCTGGGAAATCTGGCTGAGCCGCAATGCTGCTCGCTTTGAAGGTGTAAACATGTCGGCTTACAAAATAATAGCTCGGGTTTCTACTTGGCTGCAGGAAGTTGGAAATCCGATGGTGGACAAAGGAACTCATTCCCTCAAAGATTCTGCTACCATCCATGCCCTTCACCTTCAGCCGGCCAAGGTGGATTCAGGTGTCAGGCCCATTGTAGTCAAATGGTCTAGACCTACCCAGGACCGAATCAAATTAAATGTAGATGGTTCTTCTCGAGGGAACCCGGGGGAGAGTGGTGGAGGGGGAGTTTGTAGGGATCATCAAGGTCGGCTAATCTTTGCATTTCATCGGTATTACGGCCTTGCCTCCAACACGAGTGTGGAGGCCCAGGCGATGCTTGATGGGATTGTCTTGTGCAGCAAGCTGGGATTCTCCAACATCGACGTCGAATCGGATTCGAAGCTGGTCGTGGAAGCAGCTTCAGATTCCTCGACGCACTGCCCCTGGAACATATGGAATAGGATGGGGGCAATTCATCATCTCAGCCGCCCCCTCAATATCTCTTTTATGCATATTTTTCGTGAGGGCAATGCTGTGGCTGATGCCCTTGCGAGGCTAGCTAGTGAAGGGTGTGAGAACAAGTTCTATAATACTCGGTTAGATTTGCCTAGATGTGTTAGGGGCTTCCTAGTTCTCGACCAAGTGGGCCTGGGAACCCTGCGAGCATGATTCCTTTGGCAGGGGTGGGGGAGTCTTCCCTTGGAGGTGCTGTTGCAAAGGTTTGACGATATAGTTTCTGCGTCAATCTCTCTGCTTCATCTACTGGCTGCTGTCTATGTGTTGCCGTGGTGAGTCTTCCTGGAGGTGTTGATGCAATATTGGGAGGGATGGCTGGGTAGTTATGGCCTAGGTGGTTCAGTGGAAGAGGGAGCTGGTTGGCTTCAATAGGTGGTTATTTGTTGGTAACGAGGAGACCACATCAGCCCGTGGGAGCCAAAGAAGGTTGAGGAGTAGAGGAGTTGGATTTGTCTCCTTGCCAATGGTTTGCGAGGTGGCATTATCCTGGTAGTTATTTCTGCCCACTCAGGAGCTGGTTGGCATTCCTTGCTCATTTTTTGTTTTCTGTTTAGCAGATATGATAGGTGAGGCCCGATGTTTTGTGTGGAGCCCACCTGAAAGTGTTCTTGTACATCGTCTGTTCTTTTTTAAAAAAAAAAAAGTGAAATTTACCCTAAAAAAAAAAAAAAAAGGTGTTCTATATGATAGGTGAGGTCCAATCCTTTTTGTTGGGCCCTGTCCGAATGGCTGTATATCCCAGTTTTTCATTAATAAAGATAAGATGAAATGATTTCTACCTTGTTTTCTTTTTCCTTTTTTTTAAGAAAAAAAAAAAGAAAAAAAAGAGATAGAGATAGGGAGAGAGATGACTACCAAGACAATCGCTTTGATGTTATCTTTGGAGAGAGAGACGTCCGCCGTTCAATCCTTTTGAATATGGAGCAATACATCAACAAAGTCTTTGTGTTCGTCATTTCCATCTCTGGTCTTGGAAATGAGATGGTCGTCGATCACTTGATCAAAGAACCTATCCATGCCCCGAAAATTCCTCTTCAATCTTGCATCCAAGCCGCTAACAACATCCAACCATCCAAACAGTGGGAAAAGATCTCCCACGCTGAATGCTCCTAGGAGCATTGGCAGCTCCTTAGCCAGATAGGCAAACGTATTCCTTCCATTATCTCCTTCCATGTATTTCTTCCCTAAAGCAACCCTTGATATTATGCTGCTCGATAGATTGAGGAGTATCTCGGTCAGATTAACAGGTGAGATTGAACAGGAAGCCAAAATCTCTTTGCACATACTCGCAATTTCTTCTTCCCTAACAAATGCAAATGACTGCACTCTCTTAGCACTCAGAAGCTCAGTCATGCAGATTTTCCTCACAGGCCTCCAGTACGCACCATAGGGTGCAAAGGCGACGTCGGTGCAGCCATAGAGAAGTTGCTTCGCTGCAGTGAATGATGGCCTGTCTGTGAAAACAAGACCGTGGGTTTTCAAGATCTCTTCAGCCATCTCGGGTGATGAAACAACAAGAGTGGGAATGCTACCCAAGTGAAGAAGCATTAATGGGCCGTGTTTGTTAGAGAGGGCTTGGAGAGAGCGGTGTGGTATGGAACCCAGCTGATGGAGGTTTCCAATAATCGGAAGCGTGAATGGAGAAGGTGGTTGATTGGATTTCTTGGATTTAACTCCATTGAATCCAAACAGGATTATAAGAAGAATGGGGAAGAAGAGAAGAAATGCGAAGATAGCCATTGAATGCTGTTGCAAGAATCTAATAACCTTCTCCCCTTCTTATATAGATTGAAGAGCCATTATAGGACCATTGACTAACAGATGCATCCTGTTCAACAGTTGGGGACAGTGATCTGGCTTCATAGTGTTTATCCAAGAGGTACGATCATAGATGAACCGTGCTAGAAAGGTCTACATCATAGAAGCATCTCACTTGCGAATCTAAGTCAAAGTGGATGGTTTTTTAATTTTAATTTTTTTTCTTTTATTATCTTTTTTCCCCGCGCACGCCCCCACACACCACGACCTTAGCGTTTATGGAAGGGGGCACGATCATAGATAGACTACGTCCAAAGTAGGTTGG
This sequence comes from Magnolia officinalis, assembly GCA_021015155.1. Lineage (NCBI taxonomy): Eukaryota > Viridiplantae > Streptophyta > Magnoliopsida > Magnoliales > Magnoliaceae > Magnolia > Magnolia officinalis. The sequence continues at coordinate 19,784,514 of JAJHSJ010000003.1, forward strand.
TATGGTGGACGACTCACTTCAAAGGTGGGGCCCACACGATGGATGGTCCACATCAAAGGTGGGCTTCATGTATTGGGCAGTGGACATTGAAGCTGGACCCCACAAGCTATGGTTCACATTGAGGCGGCCCCACATGATGGACATACGATCTACATCAAAGGTCCCTAATGATGAATAGTCCACATCCAATGGGTAGCCCCCATTGAAGGTGAGGCCCACACGATGGATATTCCACATCAAAGGTGGGTTGCCCATGATGTACAATTTGTTGGTAGAAAGATTCTTTCTCGATCGTATATATTCTACCATCTTGGAATTAAAAGAAAGTAGAAAAAAATGCGAATCACATTATGAAAATTTACATGGTTCTTTACTCAAAAAATGAAAAAATAATTCTCAATACAATTACCACTCTCTCTGTCTCACACACAAACAAAAAATATATACCACCCCAAATGCATATGGGTTTACCTAGAACTCCATGTGAAATCATGACTTTATTCTCCAAAATTTGTTGGCTGAATGAACAATACACCTCTAATGAATAGGCTTCATAGATCTTAACACGATTGATAATGGTGGGCCCCACATGATGAATGATCCACATCAAAATGGGCCCCACATGATGGATGATCCACATCAAAGGTTGGCCCTAATGATAAGTAGCTCATATCCAAGGTAGGCCGCACGTAATGGATGACTCACATCAAAAGTGAGGCCCACATGATGGACGGTCCACATCAAAGGTAGATCCACATGATGGGTGGTGGATATTAATAGTGGGCCCACATGATGGATGACCAATAACAAAGGTGAGCCCTACAAAATGAACGTACATATTAAACGTCAGCCCCTAATTATGAATGACCAACATTCTAGGAGGCCCCACATGATGGATGGCCCACATCAAAGGTGGGGCTCACATAATGAACCATTTACATCATGTGTGGCATGAGTAGCTTATAAAGTAACTACCCCTAAGTTAGCTACAGTGGCTTCACATTTCCGCCTAATGTATGCCATGTTTATAACACGCGCGCGGATTAGGTACTACCCAGCCTGATTGGAGCCTGGGATAGGCAGGAGGCTCTGAGGGCCACTAGAGGTCACCATGATGTATGAATTCTATCCACACCGTTCATCTGTTTTTTCATAACAGTTTAGCTTACAAGACAAAATAAAAATAAAAATAATAAGGCATATTTAATTCTTAAATGGACCACACCATAGGAAGCAGGGTGCTAAGGATGCCCATCATTGAAAACTTTTTAGGGTCCAACGCGTTGTTTCTTTGCCATCCAACCTGTTGATGTGGTCCTATAAACCTAAATGAAGTGAAAAAATCAAATACCATCTTGATCCAAAACTTCTGTGGCCCAAAAGAAATTTTCAACGGTAGTAATTTAATCGCCACTTTGTGGTCCATTTGAGCCTTGGATCTTCATTATTTTTGGGTTCATAATCTAAAATAATATATAAAACTGTATGGACGGTGCGGATAAAATTCATACGTCGTGTTGGCCCCTCAGTGCCCCACGGAACCTCCGCCTGTCCCGAGCTGCAAACAGGTGCGGGTAGTACCTAATTCGAGCTCATGTATATTCCGTGGAACGAACTTACCAATGCATTGACTTTTAGACAAGGACTCCTTGTATTAATTGAATGAATCCTTTTATTAGCCGACCTAATTAGTTTTGCCTCGCATTCGAACCAAAGAATCCAAAATGCATCCTGAGGCTTTGATACAACTAATTAATTTACCAAGTTATCCTACAATTAACATATCATTGGCCAACGTATCATGTGTTTGTGACATCGAACACGTCCAGGTACATGGAACCAAGATTTTGGGTTTTGCGCGGTATCTTCACTACAAATATATAACCTAGAAGTACCAACCGGTCCGATCTCACAGGTTTCATGACCATGCTTGTATACTCAATCGCCTGAGGGATAAAGATCTGTCTTCCGACTCTGCTTGTCCATCAGTTGGTATACGCCGTTCATACATCCAGGGACCTCCATCTTCCCTATCCCTGGATCATAAACATGGTTTGCAATGCCATTGGCTTCCCAACGACCAGTGATCTGGTACTTCCTCTCCAAACCTTCACCAAAAACAACATACGAAGGATGGACTTGAAGTTTCATAAATATCCTGAGGATCTAAAGGAAGACATTCACGACGATGCAACTGGAGGTGAAGGTGGTGATGGTGACGCTCCCATGGAAGGGACTGAGATGACCGGAGAAGAAGCTTCTAGATCTCATCATGCTCCATCGACGTCAGCCCTTGGACACGCTAAACACTTCACGCTCCACCGGGATCGGATTGGAGCAATTCAGAGGGATGTCCACTCGATGCACGAGAGGCTTACCGTGTTGGAACGGCTGGTCCAATGAGTGTAGCAGACAGCACAACAATTGGTTGATCTGCTTACTTGTCGGCGCGACGACACGACACCGTCTTCCTCGGCTCCATAAGCATTGGTTTCTGGATGCTATCACATACACTGCGCTCTTATTTCCGCGTATGAACATTAGTATCTTTTTGAATGTTCTACGCTCTCATGGATGTATGTGACAGCTCTCTAACTTGCAAAGGCTGAAGTTTTGTTTTCTGTTTTTGGTTGTATATGTCCCGATGTGGGATTGATACTGGTAATTACTTCTGGGTGCTCTTAAATGGGCTTGGTGATTTTTGATTGGGATAATTGTTAATCTACTTCTATCTGTGGTAGTATGTGTCTTGGATATTTGGATATTTTTGCATATGGCTGAGTATAATTCATATTCTTACTGCCATGATTATATTTTCAGATTCCCTGGTTTATCTAGTTTCTGATATGGAATGCATGTGATGTTTTTTTTTTTTTTTTTTTTTTTTTTTTTTTTTTTTTTTTTTGAATATCTTATCTGCTATATCACTGCTCTATCTAATCTGCTATGCATACATACTTCTGAAAATAATGTCTGCTCAAACTGAATTAATCATTATACATCTATATATGTATGCTCTCTGGATGTTGGATCTCCCACATTGCTTTAAACTTTAGTCAATATCAACTGTTATATCTTTGTCAATGACTAAAAAAAAGGGGGAGAAGAGTTCAAACATCCCGAACGGAAAATTGTATATCTGCTTGAATAGTGTTGCAGGTGTTAGGGGGAGCAGCTGCACTAAGAAAAGGGGAGTTCACAGTTAGGGAGAGCAGATACCAGATTGTGTACATGGTTTCACTAGAACTTGTAAAATTGTGTAAAGAACATGTACAGACAATTTAGGATGTGTTTATCTAGATACTATTCTAGGGTATTTTGGTATTTTTGTCACGTAATTGACAAAGGAGGAGATTGAAAGTGCCATGGTTTGTCAATTAGCGTGAGTGTTGAGTTAGCTAGACTAAAGAGCCTCATAAGAAGATCAATTCAAAGCGTCTGCCTCAATCGAATGTGTACAAGCTCACCACAGGTAAATCTAAAGCCTCACATCCCATGTCTCAAAACACCAGGTAAATAAAATCCTTAAAACAAGTTGAATATCATAGGGTTTTTAAGTTAAGAAAACTTTTTCAAAAATAGAAAATCTCTAAGTTTTCTTGCTTTGTCGATTTTATCGAATCACATCTCGATATGATCGACCTACGCTGTCGATGTCCTCGATGATAAATCGATTCCATCGGAATGAGGACAAAAGTATCCAGCAACCACATGAACATCTGGACAGATTTATCGATGTATCGATATACCTATCGATATCATCAATATTCAAATCTCGAGTCCATCGAAAGTGACTCGATAATATCGATAGGCAGATCTCCGATGCCCCTATTTTTTCTTAAGAATATCATATGTGCATCGATATATGGAAGCCTCCTCGATATCATCGAAATTCAAATCTTGATGATATTGGAGGTTCTCGATGATATCGGTCTTGGGTGCCAAGTTTTTTCAGCAAAATATTTCAGGATAGTTTATCTATGATCAAGGGTCACTCGATAGAATTGATATTCAAATATCGATGATATCGGTACTGTTTCGATGACATCAAACAAGAACATAGACTGTCCAACAAGCTTAATGAGAAATCCGTTGGATTTATCGATGCCTCGACACAGTTATCGATATCATCGACATTCAAATTCTAATGATCTCGAAGGTCCCTCGATCATTCTTATAAACCTGAAATATTTCAAGTTAAGTCTGTCTCATTTTCAAATGTCGATGAATCGACACTAGTATCGATAGAATCGGAGTTCGAAATTCAATGACATCAACACCTGTTTCGATTCCATCGACCAGTTGGCAAGAGGTTTCAAAAGCGTATGACATTTGAGTTTGTGTCATCGAGCGGACCATCGATGTTATCGAGAGTATACGATCGATGATATCGAACTCTGTCATAAATGTGATCGTTTTATATCCATTGGAACCTTTTGCCTATATATAAAGGACTTGTCTATTGTTGTTGGTAGAGAGAGAAGAGAGTGTTTTTGAGTGTTTAACCTTAGATCATATACCTAAAACCCTTTCTCTCAAAGAAGTTCACCTCCAATCCACTCTCATCATTGATATTCAATAGAGTGGATTGGGGAATGAACTTCCGCATTCAAGGATCCTCCAACTATTATCTTATTGGCAAATCATTAAGTTGTGATGCCTTGAATGCATAATCAAAATCACTCTATCTTCCTTATAGGAAAACATTTTATAGAGTAGGATTCTGTCTTAACCTTGACCCAACCCGAAGCTTGATATTGGTACATCATCTGTGTTGCGGATCAAGGAAGCCGAAGATTCTTCATCAACAAGGAGGAGATCTTCATCAACGTGCTGAATAAGATCATCCACTTATTTGTAAGTTATTAGAGTCTAGAGGACACTTGTGATCAATCCTTTTTAGGATTGGGTCTTAGGTGTTTCTCACCCTTACAAGCCCTCATAGGAGGCCTCCGACGGGAGTGTACGTGGTGGGTACGTAGTGTTGACCCTTGCTCTGTGGAGAGCATAAACTTCTGGTTGAAGGTGAACCTGTCTAAAACCTTAGGTTCGAGGTGAACCGTGTGAAACCTTAGGTTCGAGGTGAAGTTAGGGTCTTATGAAAGATCTTTGGCCAGTGTGCCTAAAAGTGGGTACGTTGTGTTGACCCTTGTTCGTGAGAGCATAAACAATTAGCCTTAGTGTAGGTTGTAAAGGTTGAAGGTAAACCTGATTTAAAACCTTAGGTTTGAGGTGAACCGCTGTGAAACTTCCTTAGTGAAATCCGGTACACTCAAGGGTTGAGTGCGGTTACCGGGAGTGGAGTAGACAAGTACTCGAACCACTATAAAAATGACTGTGTTTGAGATTGCTATTATTTGGTTTATGTGTTTCACTTTAATATTTTCATATCTGAATATTTGAGATCACCTCTCACACACATACACAGTCATATCCATCATAAAATAGTTTGCATATAGTGTTTACTTCTTAAATAGTTTGTGATTGGCTCCTCTACAGGACTTGGAAGTTAGTAGAGTTATTTTTGAGTAATCCTAATATGTACTTATCGATTAGGATTAGTGTAATAGGATTTTAAATAAACCATAAAAACTTTAAAAAATCCTATTCACCCCCCTCTAAGACATATTGGCATATTCCTACTTCAACTAAAGCGGTCTTCACCGCTATTTCAAAACTGTGACCAATCACATCCATTGGACGCTTAGCCCTCACCCTCTTCCTAGAGTTTGCACTGCTGTTTGTAGTGCTGGAGTTGTTTCCCTTTGTAGGTAGAGTCGAATGTGGTATATTGGCGCCTTCACGACTGTCTCACACCTAATGGATAGTTGGGCCACTGTCCCCAAAATCGTCAGATCCAAGATCAACTGATATGGAATTAAGGTTCACAGTCTGTGTCATCGGATTATTTGCATTCCTTAGGCCACCAAAAGAACCGGTGTCAAAATTATAATTTCTAGTTGCATATCTTTTACTAGAGGCACGATCGCCTCCAAAAATGTACTCCAGGTCATCATATCTTAAACACGGCTTACCACGAACATGTTGTGCGTACGGGTGTGACTATTAAGAAAACAAGAATGAATAATGTCAAGTTAAGGGATAAATAGTCGGCCTAAATTACAATTGAAATTGATTTAAAATTTTGAAAAATAATATTGATACGAACCTTTATGTAGTCCACCCAAACATCATCTGTTGCGACCACCACCTTCGAACCATCATCCCACCCGAAACCACTAGCACTGCGCAAATCCCGAATTGTAAAGTACAATTTTTTTCACAGTGCATAAGCGGTTAATGACGTTCTTCGACGTGAGAATGATCCCCAACTTATCTTTGATATTGTCAACACATGGTTTGTACGTCTCCTTCTTAAAACCATGTCCACTCTTCTTCCCATTTGCAACCTGCTCCACCAGACTATCAATAAGACAGTTGCCCATGACATCTGTCCAGCGAAGTATACCGCCAGGGGAATGTGCTTCGTCTACTGATTTTCCCACATTCTTCTTTGGTCTCCTCCTTGGTGTTGTTGCTGCATTACATCCGGTAGTCCGCTTTGTGGGTGTGGACAGTTGAGATCTCGCATTCATTGGAGTTGATGAGGACGAATCTTTAAGTATCTAAAAAAATATATATATTTGCACAATCCAAATGAGAGGAACCACCTGAAGGTCTAAAGTGGCCAAAATATTTATTGTAATATTGTTTGTGAATGCAATGATCAAAATATACAATGAATAATACGGCAAAAGAAAACAATAATCTGAGTGGGACACAATTTTTTTCAAAAAAGCTAAATTGATAAATAACTTATACCCTTTGACTCACTGTACTATAATCGTTCCACATCCTCTGTGCAATGCTGTTAGGAAATGCTAGCCATGCATCTCTCTCCGTCTAAGTGGCATTAAGAACATTGCGTAGGTCATCGATAGCAACATTCTCCAACGTTGATGGTGACTGTCCTACATCACCATCTCTTGATGTACCATCCGCATCCACAATTTTGTCATCCCTCGACAAACGAATAAAATTGTGAAGGACACAACAAACGAGCACAATCTTCACCTGTGTCACTACTGGTTATTGTGGAGCCGTTTTTAAAATGGGAAATCTAGACTTTAATACGCCAAAACAACGCTCAATAACATTTGTGAGTTGCACATGACGATAATTGAACGGCTCTTTCGCATTTGTGGGATTACGTCCGGTACGATATTTATTGAGATGGTAACGGACACCTCGATATGGAACCATAAATCTAGGAGAATGCGCATACCCAACATCCACAACGTAATATTTCCATTCACGTATGGTAAAACGATCATGTTCATTGGTCAGATCACTTTGTAGGACGAGTGCATCTGAAGCAGATCCCTCCCAACCCGCAAGTGTTGAGACTCAAGTATTGCATAATTTTCCCCATTTATATCTTGGTTTTATGAACATGAATCCGCTTAATATTCTATTTTACTCATGTATGTGTTGCAAGGTGAATTTAAGTGTTTGGATTGAAAAATGGTGTTAAAAGCATGATTTTGATGCTCAAGAATTACCAAAGCAAGGGATTGATCTTATGAGACCAAGATTGAAGAATTCACATGCCAAAGATCTAAGAAAACCAAGTGAAGAATGAAGAGAATCGAAGATTTGAAGTGAAGAATCCTGAAATCGTCCTGAAAAAGTGTATTATGAAGCTGTAAAGTTTATTTTGGGAAACTGCTTAGCAGGAAGTCTGTTTTAAACGAACTATGCAGCGAGAAGTCTATTTTGGGAAAATATGTATATTTGATGCGATTTCTAGGGTTTTTCAAATTTGTACGAAAATTGGAGGTCCCTACTTATAAATAGGGCTTCCTAGGGCATTCTAAAACATTATTCAAGGCATTCAAGAGCAAGGTTTAGGGTTTTTAAAGAGTTTTTAGTTTTATTAAAGCTTTATAAGTTGTTTTGTTTAGATTTTTCTATTTGCATTTTCTTTCTTTATTTCTTGTTGCTTTTTATTTCTGCAATTTAATTATGTTTTTCTAAGTTCCTTCTATCCCAAGCTAGAAGGGAAGCACATGGGTTTAATGTTTCTTTAAGATTATGATGATTGATTGTTTTAATGATGAGAAAAATGGTGTATGCATGTTATCTATTATTTAGGTTTTGTTTTTATCCTCTTGTGAGATCCATATGTTTCCATCATATGAGATCCACATTGATGGATAGGCTTACCCTAGATCAATCAGATTTCCTAGATAGGAGAGGTTCTCAACCTGTTATATTTCTTTGTATTCATTATCCTATAGATATTGAATACTTAAAATCACTGACGCTTGAGAATATATGTCAATGGTGCAAATCCATGATTTTCTAATTTTTTATATCATTTATTAAAATATTTAAACTGTTTTATTTTCCGATTAGGCTGACCATAGTGATCAGATCCTAGTTGTGTTATCCAAGTCATCATGATTTTGGAACATTAACGTATGTGTGGAACTTTGAAGCTTGGGTGTTATTTTATTCAATTGAATTACATCCATTCAAAAATCCCAAAATCAAATCATCAGATTAATTTTTATTACTTAGTTTATTTTGCGTTTGATTTTTTTTCTTCTCACAATTCATCTCCCTGTGGGATCGACCCCGTATTCACGGGATACTACTTACGAACCTCTGCACTTGGAGGCAAGCAATCAAGTTTTTGGCGCCGTTGCCGGGGAGAGACTTAAAGAGATCAGATCTGTGCAAGATAGCTAAGGTAAGTTTTTTTTCCTAAGGTAAGTTCTCTTCTAAACCCTCCAAATTTTCTGTAGATTTTATTTTATTTTTTCTTTGAAAATAAATTCAGTTGGGTCTTTCAAGCACTAACTGTGACATAAGGTTGCCCTGCTTGGGATTTCATCACCCAAGTGCTATGGTTGTCCTACAGTTGCTGTTTGATCATAAAGATCATCCCCTGAATCTATTTTCCAGATTAGCATAGTTTAATTTCTGCATTAGTTTTACTTTTATTTTATTTTGTTTTTATTTATTTTTTTGCTTTGTGGACTGAACCCTCATGGTCGGCCCTGCCGCCTGGGTTGTTGATTTTTTATTTTTTTTTTTTGCTTTGTGGACTGAACCCTCATGGTCGGCCTTGCCGCCTGGGTTGTTGATTTTTTTTTGCTTTGTGGATGAACCCTCATGGTCGGCCCTGCCGCCTGGGCTGTTGATTTAAGTTTTTATTTTTATTTTAAGTATCATACTTGCTAGTTTATTTAGTGGTATTTGTTGTGTGGTGTGGATGGTTTATGTCCCGTTGGAGTAGGGATCAAAACAATCGACTCTCCTCTGAAGGGGGACTAGTTCCAGGCCTTATTCATTCACTTAGAAGAGGCACTCAACATCACTTGGATTCCATGGCAGACCCAGTTGATAATCCAAATCTGCCAGATCCAACTATAAATCAAAATAGAGAAAATCAATTTAATCCTCCTCTTGAGGATGAAAATGAAGTTCATAGGAATGTGTTAAACCAACCACGGACTTTACGTGAACATTTACACCCTGAGAGATCAACTTTACCATCTTGCATAGTGTTCCCTGCTCACACAGGGAACATTGATTTTAAACCAGGTGTAATTCAATTGATTCCTAAATTTCATGGCTTGGATTCTGAAAGCCCCTACTTGCACCTCAAGGACTTTGAGGAAGTAATTGCAACATTACAAGTAAACAATGGCAATAGGGATATACTTAAGCTTAGGTTATTCTCATTTTCTCTAAAGGATCGGGCCAAAGCATGGCTCAACTCTCTAAGACCTAATACCATCACTTCATGGCAAGCCTTAAGTAGAGAGTTTTTGAAAAAGTTCTTTCCCGAGCACAAAACAAATGCACTAAAACAAGAAATCATGTCATTCTCCCAAAAGGGGAATGAACTGTTTTTTCAAGCTTGGGAGCGCTTCAAAGACCTTCTAATTACTTGTCCACATCATGGTTATGAACCATGGCACGTGATTGATGCTTTCCGAAAGGGGCTCACCATGGATACCCGTCAGTTCATAGAGATGATGTGTGGTGGAACCTTTCTTGACAAAGATCATAATGAGGCTTGGGATTTTCTAGATATGTTAGCAGAGAATACGCAGACATGGGATGTCTCTGCTAAATCAGACCAAACTAGACCCGTTCTTAGAGAAAAAGCGGGGATGTATGTCCTAAGAGAGGAAGACGACCTTAATGCAAAATTCGCTGCATTGGCTAGAAAGGTCGAAGCCTTGGAAATTAGGAAGGTTGATATGGTTAAAGCAAACACTTCCTTAGGTAATTTTTGTAGCATTTGTGGTGGTATAGACCATGACACAAAGGATTGTCCAATGATCTCAGTTGTACAAAATATCACGCATGAGCATGATCAAGCAAATGCTATAAATAACTACCAAAGGTCAGTTATGCAACCAATGGGAAACACGTATAATCCAAATTGGCGTAACCATCCTAATCTTAGTTGGAGGAATGGACCACAAATTAATGCGCCCAATGCACCTCAAATGCCTCCACAAAACAACTTCTTTGGGGCACCTAACAATGCACCATATGTGCCCCCGCCAAAGCGATCATCTGTGGAGGATGCATTGACCGCATTCATGAACTCTCAAGCTCAAATGAATCAGTCTCTAATCCAATCAAATCAGGAATTAAAGACAGCTGTGGCTAGGATTGAGACTCAACTAAATGCTAGGGAAAAAGGCACCCTTCCTTCTCAACCTGTGCCAAACCCTAGAAATACACATTTCATTGGAGACTCAAATCCAAATGAGTTACATCATGAACAAGCTAAGGCCATCATTACCTTGAGAAGTGGAAAAGAGATCGATAACAAGATAATGCAACCGGTAGAAATACCGGAGGATGAGCCACTGTCTCAAGAAAATGATGAACCAACTATAGTTCAAAAGCCGCAACAACAAAAGGATAAAGAGACTAAGTCATATGAGCCTCCAGTTCCATTCCCATCTAGACTTCGGAATCCAACTGTCCCCATGAAATATCAAGAGGTGTTGGATGTGCTCCAAAAGGTTACTGTCAATATTCCTCTGCTTGATGCCATTAGACAAATTCCATCATATGCTAAATATCTCAAGGACTTGTGCACTGTAAAGAGGAAATTAAATGTGCACAAAAAGGCCTTCCTTACTGAGAAAGTGAGCGCTATCATTCAACAAAGGGTTGTACCCAAATACAAAGACCCGGGAAGTCCCACTATTCCTTGTATTATTGGGAATTTCCAAATTGAGCATGCTTTGCTAGATTTGGGTGCAAGTGTCAACTTAGTACCTTATTCGGTTTACAAACAAATGGGGTTAGGCGAGCTTAAACCAACCACGATTACACTCCAACTCGCTGACCGCTCCATTAAGGTACCAAGGGGAATTTTAGAGGACGTGTTAGTCCAAGTGGAGAAATTCTACTTCCCCGTGGATTTTATTGTACTAGACACTGAACCATGTGTAAATGCTAGCGCTCAAGTTCCCATCATTTTAGGCCGCCCATTCCTAGCAACTTCAAATGCAATCATAAATTGCAGGAATGGAATGATGAACTTGTCTTTTGGTAACATGACTCTAGAGCTAAATATTTTCAATCTATGTAAGCAGCCCATTAATAATAATGATATCCATGAGCTGAATTTCATGGACTGCTTGACAGAAGAAGAGGAATTGGAACCTAGTCTGACTGAGGAATTGATTCAAGTCTTTGGGGACTTGAAAAATTCTGATTTAGAAAAAGTGCTTGCTGAAATTTGTGATGATAATGAGAGCACTACCACTCAGGACATTGGTATGTACCAATGGAGACCGCGCACTCAAATCCTATCTATAGAGGACTCGCGACCTCTACCATCACCAACCAATGTTCCAAAGTTTGATTTAAAACCACTACCAAATGAGCTTAAGTATGTATACTTAGGTGAAAATAAAACTTATCCTGTGGTGATCTCTTCATTTTTAGACAAGGATCAAGAGATTAAATTGTTGAATGTTCTAAGGGACCACAAAGGAGCCTTGGGTTGGGCCATTTCTGACATCAAGGGTATAAGCCCTTCCATATGCACCCATCGGATACACCTCGATGAGGACGCCAAACCAATTAGACAACCTCAAAGGCGTCTCAATCCAAACATGATGGAAGTTGTAAAAAATGAGGTGATCAAATTATTGGATGTGGGAATCATCTACCCAATATCCGATAGTGTTTGGGTGAGTCCAACTCAAGTAGTCCCAAAGAAATCCGGAATAACTATTGTGCAGAATTCTAATAATGAACTCATACCAACACGTGTCACCACTGGTTGGCGTGTTTGCATTGACTATAGAAAATTGAACCAGGTCACAAAGAAGGATCATTTCCCTCTACCATTCATTGATCAAGTTTTAGAGAGGGTAGCAGGTCACTCTTTCTATAGTTTTCTTGATGGATATTCCGGATATAACCAAATAGAGATAGCCCTGGAAGACCAAGAGAAAACCACGTTCACTTGTCCATTTGGCACATTTGCTTTCAAACGGATGCCATTTGGATTGTGTAACGCTCCAGCAACTTTCCAACGGTGTATGTTAAGTATTTTTTCAAATATGGTTGGAAGTTTCTTGAGGTTTTCATGGACGACTTCTCTGTATTTGGGAGTAGTTTTGAGGAATGCCTCAACAATTTATCTCTTGTCTTGTCTAGGTGTGAAGAGAAACACCTTGTCTTAAATTGGGAGAAATGTCATTTCATGGTTCAAAAGGGAATTGTTTTGGGCCATGTTATCTCCAAAAATGGAATCGAGGTAGATCGCTCAAAACTCGACATTATAGCTAATCTACCTATCCCCCGAACTGTTAGAGATATTAGATCACTTATAGGGCATGCTGGTTTTTATAGAAGATTCATCAAGGACTTTAGTGTCATTACTAGACCCTTGACTAATCTTCTTCAAAAGGATGTTCCATTTAAGTGGACAGATGAGTGTGCAAATGCCTTTAATAAAATTAAATCATCTCTTACCACTGCACCTATCATGCGTCCACCAGATTGGACACTTCCTTTTGAACTAATGTGCGATGCAAGTGACTATGCCATAGGGGCTGCTTTGGGCCAAAGGAAAGATAAACGGCCCTACGTTATTCACTATGCGAGTAGAACTCTAAACTCGGCCCAAGTGAACTACTCAACAACTGAAAAAGAGTTACTTGCAGTAGTTTTTGCTTTGGATAAGTTTAGGTCCTACTTGCTGGGATCTAAAGTGGTCATTTTCACGGACCACTCGGCTTTGAAATATTTGCTGTCTAAGAAGGATGCAAAGCCGAGACTTTTGAGATGGATCCTCCTACTCCAAGAATTTGACTTAGAGATAAAAGATAAGAAAGGAGTAGAAAACGTAGTGGCCGATCACCTTTCCAGATTGGTGTTAAATGATTCCACTGAGGAGATGCATATCCAGGACAATTTCCCTGATGAACAATTATTTGCGATCTCCAAATTGCCTTGGTATGCGGATATAGTGAACTATCTTGTAACAGGAAAAATGCCATATCATTGGAAGTCACAAGATAGGAAGCGTTTTGAAACCGAGGTTAGGAACTTCTTCTGGGATGACCCGTATTTATATAAATATGGGACTGATCAAATTTTTAGACGTTGTGTCCCAGAGGATGAAATTCAGAGTGTTATTTCTTTTTGCCACATGGAAGCATGTGGTGGCCATTTTTCTGCTAAGAAAACCACTGCAAAAATCCTGCAGTGTGGTTTTTACTGGCCTACCATGTTTAAAGACACCCATGCTTTCTGTGTTGCTTGTGATAGATGTCAAAGGTTGGGAAGAGTGTCCCGGCGCAACATGATGCCTTTATCCCCAATTTTGCCATTGGAGATTTTTGATTGTTGGGGTATTGATTTTATGGGCCCATTTCCATCTTCTTTTGGATTTCTTTATATATTGGTTGGTGTGGACTATGTTTCAAAGTGGATTGAGGCAGTTCCAAGTAGGACCAATGACAACAAAGTGGTCATACGATTCCTCAAGGAAAATATTTTTTCTAGATTTGGAACTCCAAAGGCCATCATTAGTGATGGTGGGTCTCACTTTTGCAATAGGACATTTGAGGCTTTGATGAAGAAATATGGCATCAAGCATAAAGTGAGTACCCCATACCACCCACAAACGAGTGGGCAAGCTGAGATTTCTAATCGGGAAATCAAACACATTTTAGAGAAAACTATAAGGCCAGATAGGAAGGATTGGTCCCTCAGACTATCCGACGCTTTATGGGCTTATAGGACTGCTTATAAGACCCCGATTGGAATGTCTCCATACAGATTGGTGTATGGGAAGGCTTGCCACTTGCCTGTGGAATTGGAACATAGAGCCTACTGGGCAATAAAGAAATTAAACTTTGATATGGATCAAGCAAGTGGACAAAGGAAATTAGAGTTGAATGAATTAGAGGAGCTGAGGAGAGACTCCTATGAAAATTCTAAAATCTACAAAGAGAGGACCAAAGCTTTTCATGACAAAAATATTCTGAGGAAGAATTTTGAACCTCAGCAAAAGGTCCTATTGTACAATTCCCGTCTCCAGTTTTTTCCGGGAAAGTTAAGATCAAGATGGACAGGCCCTTTCATTGTGAAGAATGTTTATACTCATGGGGCTGTTGAAATTGAGAATCCACGTAATGGCAATGTGTACAAGGTTAATGGGCAGAGATTGAAGCCTTATGTGGAAAACTTTCATTTGGGAGAGGAGTCCTTCCCTCTTCATGAGCCAGAATATTCAGATTGATGCTCCTAGTCTGATGGAGCATTTGTGTAGAATTTGTATCATATTCATTTTTTTTAGTGTCACCTAGCAGGTGAGTTTTTCATGGCAGGTACTATCCACCCTTTCTTTTATTTTTATTGTTCTCTGCATTATATTATCATTACATTGGGGACAATGTAGATTTTAGGTTGGGGGTGTGGATAGTCATCCATGTGATTTTTTTTTTTTTTAATTTTCAGTTTATTTTATTATTTTTAGGTTTAATTTTATTTTTTTAGGTTTAAAAAAAAAAAAAAAAATTCAACATTTTCAAAATAATATTTTTATACAAGAATGTGAACATGATATTATGCGAATTCCAAAGGCAAAGTTAATATTTATTCTAGGTTGATAGTAGTCAGAATTCCGACAACTGAAAATTATATACTTGAGTTCAATTATCTAATCACTAGTTTAAAATGAGTTATAATTTGATGTACTGAATTCACAATACACCCTAGCTAACTTAGTGAGGAATATGATATGTGAACTATAATAACAACTTTTGATTCAAATAAGGTTGAATGAACTAGTATCATTGATATATGCTTAAAAGATAGAATATTGAAGAAAAAAAAAGAGTGATGAAAAAGAAATTTTTATTATAGAGCATAAATGCAATGACCATAACAATCGTGTCAGTAATCCGGAGTAAGGATACCTAAGTATCCATTACTGTTACCATTACAAGTACGATACCTTAGGTTATGAAGCAAACCCGGTGGGAATCTTCATCTAAGGGTGGTCTATAATAATGAGGATATGATGATAAAAGAAGAAATGACATGAAAAAAATGAGATAACTAGAGATTTCATACTCTTGGAATGATTGAAAGGAGTTAGGATAGAGAACATACATATTTTTCAAAGTTAGACTAGTGTCACGAGCACCTAAGGATATTGGATCGTAACTATTCTAAATTTTGATTAGGTCTCTGAACTCAAGGATGTAATGGATTAGGAAATTGAGATTCTAACTAACTTCAGACTTAGGGTAAGTATTGTTTTGTTTTGGAATTCATATGATGAATGGAGGCATAATTGTATAAATTTTGAGTGTTAAGCTATTTTTCATGTTTTCAATGTTTGTGGGTAACATTTCTGAAAACCCTCACGAGACTATAACTCGTCCACTAGGGGAAACCTAGGGGTTTAAAGGCTTGCTGCATATGCTAAATGCAATCGAGATTACCTGCGAAAGTGGTGTAGTTAGAATTTTTTTTATTTTATTATTATTTTTTTCGTTTTAATTTTGTTTCTAAAATTAGTTTTTTTTTAATTATTATTATTATTTTATTTCGCTTATTTTGCTTGGGACTAGCAAAATGCTGGTTGGGGGGTGTGTTGAGACTCAAATATTGCATAATTTTCCCCATTTATATCTTGGTTTTATGAACATGAATCCGCTTAATATTCTATTTTACTCATGTATGTGTTGCAAGGTGAATTTAAGTGTTTGGATTGAAAAATGGTGTTAAAAGCATGATTTTGATGCTCAAGAATTACCAAAGCAAGGGATTGATCTTAGGAGACCAAGATTGAAGAATTCACATGCCAAAGATCTAAGAAAACCAAGTGAAGAATGAAGAGAATCGAAGATTTGAAGTGAAGAATCCTGAAATCGTCCTGAAAAAGTGTATTATGAAGCTGTAAAGTTTATTTTGGGAAACTGCTTAGCAGGAAGTCTGTTTTAAACGAACTATGCAGCGAGAAGTCTATTTTGGGAAAATATGTATATTTGATGCGGTTTCTAGGGTTTTTCAAATTTGTACGAAAATTGGAGGTCCCTACTTATAAATAGGGCTTCCTAGGGCATTCTAAAACATTATTCAAGGCATTCAAGAGCAAGGTTTAGGGTTTTTAAAGAGTTTTTAGTTTTATTAAAGCTTTATAAGTTGTTTTGTTTAGATTTTTCTATTTGCATTTTTCTTTCTTTATTTCTTGTTGCTTTTTATTTCTGCAATTTAATTATGTTTTTCTAAGTTCCTTCTATCCCAAGCTAGAAGGGAAGCACATGGGTTTAATGTTTCTTTAAGATTATGATGATTGATTGTTTTAATGATGAGAAAAATGGTGTATGCATGTTATCTATTATTTAGGTTTTGTTTTTTATCCTCTTGTGAGATCCATATGTTTCCATCATATGAGATCCACATTGATGGATAGGCTTACCCTAGATCAATCAGATTTCCTAGATAGGAGAGGTTCTCAACCTGTTATATTTCTTTGTATTCATTATCCTATAGATATTGAATACTTAAAATCACTGACGCTTGAGAATATATGTCAATGGTGCAAATCCATGATTTTCTAATTTTTTATATCATTTATTAAAATATTTAAACTGTTTTATTTTCCGATTAGGCTGATCATAGTGATCAGATCCTAGTTGTGTTATCCAAGTCATCATGATTTTGGAACATTAACGTATGTGTGGAACTTTGAAGCTTGGGTGTTATTTTATTCAATTGAATTACATCCATTCAAAAATTCCAAAATCAAATCATCAGATTAATTTTTATTACTTAGTTTATTTTGCGTTTGATTTTTTTTCTTCTCACAATTCATCTCCCTGTGGGATCGACCCCGTATTCACGGGATACTACTTACGAACCTCTGCACTTGGAGGCAAGCAATCAACAAGCATGTAGACGAATTTCATATCGAAATCACAAACCACCATTACATTCTAAGAAATTATCCATTTTCTATTACGGTAGACACCACTCTCATTACTAGGAACAAATGCATGTATATGCGTCCCATCTATAGCACCAAAACAATCCCACGGGTGCATATAATGAAAAAGAATCATTATGATTTATAAAGTGAAAAAACACTATAGCTTCAATGGCGAAATTGAAAATCAAGTGATAAAGTACTAACCTAAAAGTAGTTATTCCAATTCGGATTACTGGTAATCTTAGGTGGAGTTTCTGGACCGGGTAGTTGTACATAGCCGGGGTATAAAGACACTATTGCATCTAGAACCCGATTCAAATAACGACTCACCATTTCACTGGACCGTATGAATCGATGTCCAATGACTCTGTTACGCACATTATGTCCTAAAGTATGGAGAAACATCATAAATTGTTCTTCCATACTTACATGCTTCGCGCTGTTCAATTTATTATTATCCCATAGTATTAAACATAGGTGGAAAAAAGTCGTCCTCCGCATTTTCAACTAGGAGATGCAGTTGTTGTCTGTAGCCCTAATTATTCCGTTGATGATCCAAGCTCATTCATTATCCGCATGCCTTGGTGGATTTCGAAATAAATAATTCTAACAATATTCTCCAGCTGCCATAGCTGCTGACGCAGTTGCAAATATAATTGCAAGCATATTCATCTCCTCTTCTGTCCATTCGCTAGGATCCATTGTCCGGAGATTATAGTATCTACACAACATCATCCCCCGAAATCAAGGACTTGGGTTCCTTCTTGTACATGTTAATTACATATTTCCGTTTTGTAAACTAAAAATAATATCATTTGGATTTCTATTATTTTAATGCTCAATCTAGATATCAGCTGGACGTGAGATGTATATGTTCTCGTTTTTGGAGGATAACACAGTCATCATCTTTCAAATAGGATGGATGGCGTGGATTAAAAAATGTACATGATGGGTCCACATATCACCAACCACTAGCCACCTAGGTTGTGGCAACGTCACTAGCCAAACCGTGTCCTGGTTAATGGGCTAAACCGCGGTGATTTTCACCACCGTCTCCAAAATGATTGTAACTCATCCAACGTCGTGGTTGTACATCTGTTGAAATCTGGAGGGTTCATTTATGGGCCCATCCTGGACACATAATAGCCTAAAAACTACATTGATTATAAGATTTTAGCAATCTGAGATAATGTGGACCACTAGAAACTTTATTCCTGACTGTTCATTTGATAGTCACTAGCGTTGATGGCTAGGAACTCAGGATGAGTAGATCAATGTGCTTCTTGAGCTATACTCCATAATTACTTCATAGTTTAGACGGTCGAGATTAATACACTTGCTCGCCAAGTGTAATCTTTAAAATGGTGGTGGATAATCACTGTAGTCACCTTCTTATCTGAATACGACGGGGAAGACTGCGGTATATGATGGGTCCACATAGCACCGACCACTAGCCACCTAGGTTGTGGCAACGTCACCGGCCAAACCATTTTAGGGCATGATCCAAAGAATTATTCAGATCCGAAGCTCGAGTGGACCCCACCAAAGAAAACAGTGGAGAGATTTGGGCCCCAACATTAAAAACTTCTAAGGGCCACTATCAGGCTTTGATCAAGCTAAGATTTATTTTTTCCTTTCATTAATGTCTGTTTTAAGTTATTAACAGGTTGGATCTGAAATAAACGTCATGGTGGACCTTAGGAAGGTTTCAACGGTGGTTGTCACTCTCTCTACTATTTTCTTTGGTGTGGTCCACTATAGCTTTGGATCTGCCTCATTCTTTGGATCATGCACTAAAATGATATTTCGAAATAGATGGACGGTGTAGATACAATACATATATCATGGTGGGACCCACATAACTTGGTAACGTCACTACTCAACTTGTCATGCTGTACGCGGAATTGAAACTTCTCTAGCAACCAAGAACTTTGTAATGGTGGACTTTCAATCCCCACTTCGTGCTCCATTGGAGCTGTGGACGGACCTAATTTTTGGGATCATAGCTTAAAATGATCTATTAAAAGAGATGAACGGCGTGGATAGAATACTTACATTGAGGTGGCCCCATAGCGCCCTGCCCAGACGGATTACAGTCCGGGTGGGGGTAGGACTCAATCCGCGTCCAAATCTCTTTGTCGTACAGTAGTCAATCGGGTTTGGAAACAGATTGTCTAATCCTCTGCCACCATATGTTGGTCGGTGCTCTATGGGCCCCACCATGATGTATGTGTTTCACTCATGTCGTCCATCTATTGTAAAATAGATCATTTTTTATGGTATGAAAGAAAAATGTGGTATATCTCAATCTGAAGTGAACCCCATTATAGGAATGTGTTGAATGAACGTTGACCATTAAAAAGGTTTTGGGGGCCATAATTGAGTTATCGATCAGGCTGGTATTTATATTTTTCCTTCATCTGGATCTGTATGACCTAATCAATAGTTTTGATGGAAAATAAACCGTTCAGTGGGCCTCAGGAGGATTTTAACGGCTGATATCCAATCATTATTCTTTTCTTGTGGTGTGGTCCACCAAAGATTTATATGAAATTATTATTTTTAATCAATCCCTAAGGCGACTTGTAACACTGGATGAACGGAATGGATGAAACACATATCAGCGCGGGACCCACAGAGCACCGACCACCAATCCGTTTCTATTCGCTTCATCGCATGGATATATAGTTTTAAATCCCGCGCATACCACGGTGGTGGGTATTCGGTGCTCCTTAGGCCACCATGATCAATCTGTTTCATCCATTCTGTTGATCCATTGGTAGATTGGATTTTAGGGCTTCATCACAAAATGTAGAGGGATATAATTATCATGTGGACCACACCATTGGTAGTAAATAGTGTTTGGATTTCTATCACTACAATCATACTACTCACGGACATCACAGCTGTACTGCCAGGATCGTCCATCTATGGCTAGGTTTTGAGATTCAACTGACCTGATAAGAGGATGAAGAAATGTAGCAAACTGCAACTCGTTTTACCTGTTCAAACGAAAGAAGATAAGTACGTTGCATTCCTAATTAAAAACAAACAAGATGATCCGGATAGAACAGAACACATACTAGGTACTCAATGGATGGTGGAAAGCTGATTGTTGAAACGGACGGAGTGAAGTTTTTATAACATTACTCTATTGCAGGCATACTGATTTTTTACTCATGTGGAACACCTACTGATTTCAACACATCCGTCTCACGTCATAGGTGAAAAATGATGGCTATGGAAGATAGTTGTTTGTAGTGCTGGGCACGGATGGAGCTGTAGTAGCCGGGTGGAAAATGGTCCATGTGATCTCAGATATGGCCCACCATACATGTGTTTGCTACAATCCATGCCGACCAGTATTTCCATAATAAGGATTAAGCCGTTCAATCCAAAAATGAAGCTTCCACCACTACGAAGTGGATCACAACATAGAAAAACCCATTATACGCCACTGCAACCATTGAAGGAGATGATAAACCCAACTCTTACATCGCGAAACCGTCCGGGGTCAACCCATAAAATCAGCCACCTGGTGTGATGGAGGGTGCGGATCTCCTGTGTTGATCACGGTGGACCCCACATGGAGCTTCGGAACACCGCAGGCAAAATCAACGCATGCACCGAGCCATTACATATGTGATTTACTTCCGGTGTGGAGAACCACCGCATCACTTCTACAGGAAGAAATCCTGCAGGAAATCTCCCTTTAAATTCAAACGGCGGAAAATCCCTGACAGGGGTAATTCTGAGAATTTCACGGGTGTATTGTGAAATTAAACAGACCCTTAGAGTTATTAATGTATGCCATATGTATAACAAGCGCGTGGATTAGGTACTACCCAGCCCGATTGGAGCCGGGACAGGCGGAGGCTCTTAGGGCCACTAGAGGTCACTATGATGTATGAATTCTATCCACACCGTTTATCCTTTTTTTCTTGTAACAGTTTAGCGTACTAGACAAAAAAATAAGGCATATTTAATTCTTAAATGGACCACACCACAGGAAGCTGGGTGCTAAGGATGCCCATGATTTTTTTAGGGTACCATCATTGTTTTCTTTGCCCATCCAACCTGTTGATGTGGGTCATATAAACCTAAATGAAGTGAAAAAATCAAATATCATCTTGATCCAAACTTCTGTGGCCCAAAGGAATTTTTCAACGGTAGTAATTTAATCGCCACTTTGTGGTCCATTTGAGCCTTGGATCTTCATTATTTTTGGGTTCATAATCTAAAATAATATATAAAACTGTACGGACGGTGCGGATAAAATTCATACGTCGTGTTGGTCCCTCAGTGCCCCACGGAACCTCCGCCTGTCCCGAGCTGCAAACAGGCGCGGGTAGTACCTAATTCGAGCTCATCTGCTCATGTATACTCCGTGGAACGAACTTCCCAGTGCATTGACTTCTAGACAATGACTCCTTGTATTAATTGAATGAATACTTTTATTAGCCGACGTAATTAGTTTGGCCTAGCAATCTAACCAAAGAATCCAAAATGCATCCTGAGGCTTTGATACAACTAATTAATTTACCAAGTTATCCTACAATTAACATATCATCGCCAACGTATCACGTGTTTGTGACATCCAACACGTCCAGCAGGTTGGGCCAGATTAATTATTGCAAAATAAGGCCTGATCTGCTCATCAAGATTGTCCACACATAATTTGTATCCGAACAGAGTATGCTTTCTGTTCCTTTTGAATAACGTGTGCTATGGTCCATCAAGGTTGGGCCGAAGAGACCAATGGACTGGATTACTGAAACGCGTTCCCCATTTTTTTAAACAGATAATCTATTTCCGTGGATATTCGGATGCGGAGGGTTGACTGCATAGCTCCCCTTTCTCGCAGTGAAATTATTTAAAAAAAAAAAAAAAAAAAAAAAACCTTCTACGAGCCCACATGTGTGTGACATCCATAGCTTGCACCAGTTCATGTTACGGTATTAGGTAAAAAAAAAATTGTGCTAATCCAAAACTTAAGTGAGTCACTTGCATATCAGGTACGAGGTGGAAGGTGGAGAAGAATGCAAAGAGTCCTATTAAATGAGTCATACATGATCATAGGTTTTGATCTAACCATTAGATTATTTAGATCGAGTTATCTGGTGGGCCCACTGCAATTGTGTTCAGTACAGATAGGTAGGACGTTTGAACCATGGACCGGACATGGATTACGTCCTACCCCTTCCCGTCTCTGGCTGGGAATGTGCAGGACCATTGAGTGTCCACCATGATGTATGGGTCTTATCCACACCATCCATCCATTTTTTCATATCATTTTAGGATATAAGCTAAAAAATGAGGCAGATCCAAAACATATGTGTACTACACAGTGGGGATTAAACTCTCACTGTTGAAAACTTCTTGAGGGCCACATAAGTTTTGGATAGAACTGGTATTTGTGTTTTATCTTCATCCAGGTCTATGTAACTTTATGAATAGGTTGGATGGCAAATAAACATGATGATGGGCCCTAGAAAAGTTTCTGCAGTGAGAATCATTATCACCGTTGCTATCTGTGTTGTGGTCCACTTGAGCCTTCGATCCGTCTAAATTTTGGTCCTATCTTATAAAATGACAGAGAAAAGTGGAGGGATGGTGTAGATAAAACCCATACATCACGGTACCCACTCAAAGGCAGGGGTAGGATGCAATATGCATTCCCATGGACCCTATACACAATCATTAAGATAGATATGGAAACCTATTATGTGGAGAATCTAGAGTGGAGAAGTGTGATGGGTAACCTTCTCTAGCTCTTTTTTTTTTTAATAAACAATTGCGTCTTGGTCTCCTCACCAATATAGATAGAAACCCTAGTCTCATTAAGAGGTTTTCACAAAGGTACAAAGGTATAAGGTATGAAAAATTGAGCATCCCTCTCGACGACAATCATGTGGCATAGTCTACCTGAGATTTGAATTTAGCTCATTCCTGGGATCATGCTATACAATGGGCTTGTAAAATGGAATGAACGACTTAGATTAAATAAATACATCATTGTTGGGCCAGGAGCATTGACCAACAACACAGTGGCTACCCAAAGTCTCAACCTGTAGCCACAACATCCCAACGGGCTACATGAGCAGAAACGGTGCCAGGATGCCCACCATCCAAACTTTTTCACTTGGTGTGGCCAACTTAGATCACATATGGGCATCATGATTGGTCTCCATGAATTAATTTCTACAAGGCAGCCAACGGTTGAAGTTGATTTTACATAAACATCATGGTGGCCCCATAAAAATTCAAAGGTAGGTGCCCTCCTATCCCACTGTTTCCCTTTTTGTGGTCCACCCAAGTCACAAATCTGCAAAAATTTTGTGACTCGCGGCTTAATTTCTATTTAAAAATTAATGGACAATGTGGATTTAACTGTCATGTCATGGTGATGCCCACCTCAAACACATTAGAAAAGTTGCATGACCGATGGGGAAAAGGGAAGCGGATTGCATAGTGAATAACTCACTACACTTAGCATACTGAGTAAATTCTGTGAGGTTCACCATAATTTATGTATTTAATCTGCTCCGTCCATCAATTTTACCAGATAATTTTAGGGCTTGAGACAAAAAAGAAGGAGAAATT